>NAGG01000182.1:0-273314 GCA_003031705.1 Calonectria naviculata | reverse complement strand
GCCCAGAACTACCCCCAGTGCTTCAACCTGGAGGTCACCGGCTCCGGCTCTGACGTCCCCGACGGAACCAAGGGTACTGCCCTGTACAAGACCGACGATGCTGGTATCCTGGTCAACATCTACACCTCCACCAGCACCTACGACATCCCCGGCCCTACCATGATCTCTGGCGCCACTGAGGTCACCCAGGCCAGCTCTGCCATCAAGTCCACCGGCACTGCCACCTCCGGCACTGCTCTGGCCACCGGCGCCTCCTCCGAGTCTACCCCCGCTGCCGCTGCCTCCTCCGTTGCTGCCACCTCTGCTGCTGTCGCTGCCTCCAGCCAGGCCGCCTCCAGCCAGGCCACCGCCGCCGCTGTCACCTCCAGCGTCGCCCCCGTTGTCGCTTCCTCTGCTGCCCCCGCTGCTACCGGCAGCGCCAGCTCTGGCTCCAGCTCCGGTGCCAGCCGCTGCGGCACCAAGCGCAAGGCCAAGCGCGCCGCCCGCAGCTTCAAGCCCCTCCGTGCTTAAGCGTCTGGAAGTCTGAGAAGAATAGTCGACACAAAAAATGCTCCGATTGAGTTACTGAAGAAACACGTAGAGCGTGTAAGCTTTGTTTCAAGAAAGCCTAACCTTTGGGCAAGGAGCTGGTATTGAAGCTTCTGCTGTATATATATGACCTCGCCTTAAAAATAAAAATAAAACCTTTTGGTCAATTCCTGATTTGATATTTGCTAATGTGACTATTGATGAATGTAATCGTGCACTTGTAAACGTTTTAACTTAGTTGGACGAGTTCTAACTTTATCATACAATCGCTCGGATTTTGGCACGTCATTTTAAATAGTTGAACGTTTAATGTAGTCAACGGTCAACTTTGTGCCTTGATCTGCTGAAGGGATAAACCCTATATTTCTAAGATACTTAGTATTGCTCTTTACGGCGTTTTGCAAAGATAACAAAGTCTTCGGCCTGGGAGGGGCATCTGAGGGGAACTGAGGGGCTCCGAGATTGCCCAAGAAATGTTGGACTGGCCACAGAGGATGGGCCTCTCCAACTTCTTCAATGTGTGTAAGTGCCTTGGGAATCCACTGCTCCAATGGCATGGGCGCGCATTGGCTATCCAACTCCAAATTCATGCTATCCCAAAACGAAGCAATTGGCATGCAATGTGAAAGTTCGACAAAGGGGGAAATTGGACCCGTGTTCAGTAGCTGGCTGATAATGGCGCTAGCAACAGTCTCAACATCAGCAAGTTGTAGCCAATGATCGGATGGTTCCTGAGGATAAGCCTGCATCTGTGCTGCTGCCGAGACCATCCTCCATAGGAAATCATTGGTATTGGATATTCCTTTTTCGGACGACCCAATGATTAACCCTGGTTTGACTGTTGAGAAATGGTTTTGGCGCGCGGGAAGTTCCGAGGTGATTGTCCGTACAATGGCCTCAGACAGAAATTTAGTTTGGTTGTAACCGCTACTCTTTGAGAGCATTGCAGCATTAGCAGACAGCTCTGCTTGTGTGTCGGTTTTGGCACCACCTGAAACATAAACGAATTTTGGATTGAGAGGAGAGCGCATGGCTGCTTTGGTGAGATGAACAGTAGAATCAACATTGGCTGCCCGCAGGGTGTTGAAGTCGGCATTCCAATTAACGATGGCGCCGTTATGAATGATCGCATTGACGTTGTGACTTTCAGAAACACCATTGAGCCGCTCCCATTGAGAATCATCCAGACCTAGACGCTCATGTGAGAGATCACCGGTCCACACTTTAATCTTGGATAAGTTGCTGTTATCATCCCACCATTGGGAAATAGTAGCCATCCTCCTGATGCGGTCAAATCCCTGTTCGACAGATGTGGCACGCACCAGAACAATGACTCTGCCAACAACTTGAAGGTTGATTAATTGCCTTAGGATTTCTATACCAAGATATCCAGTGGCGCCAGTGAGTAATATTGTCGAATCATTGGGGAGCGGAGAGGTGCGATGGCCGGCCAAACCTTGAGAATAACTAGATAGTGAGGTGTTGATTATAGAGGCGAGCTCAGCCATGAGATTGATCTGCATGGGCTCTTGGTTTCTCAAACCAGAGTTCAAAATGTACTCAGAAAGTCCAGAGACAGTTAGATTCCTATCATTCAAATACCCCTGGCCCAAAGGAACGTGATATTCCTCGTAGATGAGTTTGGCAAGGGTAACTAGTTGAATGGAATCGCCGCCTAGCAAATAGAAATTGTCATCAATGCTGATAAGCTCCTCTTGCATTGAAAGCACCCGCGACCAAAGGGATCGGATGAAGAACTGGTGCTGAGTTGAAGGCTGCCGGAAAGCCGCTCGCTGGGTGGTTTTGTATCCCTGAATGTCAGCTGTAGGTAGCTTTTTTGTTTCTTGATGCAGCTTTGACCTGTCAAGTTTCATTGAAGAAATAAATGGCATTTCAGCAAGTGGAAAAATTACATCGGGAACCATATAGTTTGGCAAGGTATTCCGAAGATGCGTGACAATGGCAGCAATCGATTTCTCCACCGCAGGTTCCAATGGCAAAAGTGAACTGCCAAGATAAAACGCTTCGTGAGGTGGCTTCATGTTATCGCTGTGGTTATTGAAATTGATGAAGGCGACTAGCAGGTCGCTTTCATCCTTTCGATTAACATCCACCACAACATTTTCAACGCTCGAAAATGCTTCCTTGATCTTGTACTCAATTTCGCCTAGCTCTATACGGAGACCGCGAATCTTGACCTGTGTGTCTTTTCTCCCTAGGTAATGGATTGTGCCGTCGTAGTTATACTTGGCTAGATCTCCAGTCTTGTAGCATCTTTTTCTCACCCTATCAAAGGACGCGGGTAACCAGTCCATGTCCTCAACGAATACAGCATTGGTCTTTTCAGGATCGTTAAAATAACCCTGAGCCAATGTAGGCCCCTGCACAAGAAGTTCACCAACGCAGCCGACAGGGGCAAGACGGCGGTGGTCATCAGCATCAACAATCCAACATGTAGAATTCTGACTACGACCAATGTTGGACGGAGAATCTTCAAGGGATCGGATAACATGCGACGTAGCATCAACGCAGGCTTCGGTTGGGCCATATGCATTAATGAGTTTCACATGGCCATACCAAGTTTTCAAGTTATCCTTTGACATTGCCTCGCCACCCAGAACCAAGGTAGACAAGCATGGCACATCCTGTGGGCGCAAAGTCCTGGCAAAGGATGGAGTGAGCATGGCGACATTGACTCTTGCCTCGTTAATGAATCCTGCGATGTTTTCCAACCATGAAACATCGGATGGGACACAAACTGTGCCGCCGAATACAAGGGGAGTAAAGATTTCGGCGATGCTGCCATCAAAAATGTAGTTGGAGAACTGCAACACCCGAGAATCAGGCCCCAGACCGTACGCCGTACCATGTCCTTTGATACTAGAGCACAAGGCGGAGTGCTGAATAATGACTCCCTTGGGTGTTCCGGTTGAACCTGATGTGAATAGGACATAGGCTGGGCGCCCAGGATCGGACCTGGGGAGAGGTGTGTTGGGGTTGATTAGTTTTGGTAGTTGTGACATGAATAAATCCGAAATAGTGACACACTCATGTGTCATATCTTTGCAGTTGGAATTCGTGACAGGAGATGTAATCATAAATTGGGCGGCTACTTCACCACAAAGTGCCTGTCGTCGCGCTGGTGGGTGTGAGGGATCAAGTGGCAAGTATGCGGCTCCCGCTTTCATGATTGCAATCATTACAACTGGTGCCCATCTAGATTTTTCTAAGCAGACTGGTACGATGGATTCTGGTTGTACCCCGATTTGGGACAGGTATATTGCAAGCTGAGTTGAGAGCTCATCCAGCTGCCCGGATGTGATGTTTCCGTGTGTGGAAAAGATGGCCTCACGGTCTGGATCCCAGACAGCTCGGCTCCATATTAGGTCGTGAACACACGAATTGACAGTTTTGGGAACCTTTTCACTGTTCCACCTGTATATTTGCTCAGCGTCGTGATGGCTGAAAAGATCGATATGCGATAGTGAGAAGCTACTGTCCTTAGTTGCCAGCTCGCACGCTACATGTTCAAAATGCTTGCACATCCACTCTGCTTGCTCTGAAGAAATCCACTGAGCATCATAGTAGGCGGATACAGCAATAGTCCCCTCCTCGCCAAGTGAGCACTGTAAAACAAGCGGATAGGTGTCGTAATTTTCATTCGGGGCTCTTATGCGGTCATTTTCAACGTAGATTAGTTTAAAGACTGCTTTCGAGTTTCCTTTAGCTTTTAGAGACGGTTGAATAACCAGGAGATTGTGAAAGCCACAAGCCTCTCGAGCGACACCTCCAATCTTTGAAATGTGTTGCAAGCCAGTGTGTTCAAATGGTATCATAGAATTGGCCTGAGCTTGCACGTTTGACAAAAACTCTCCAATGGTATCGTTGTCATTTAGACGAATACGGACTGGAACGGTGGCAATTGTTGGCCCGAGTATCGACTGGATGCCAGGAACAGGAGCGTTGCGCCCAGACACAGTGTTCCCGAAAACCACATCATTGGTGTGAAGATATCTTGCTAGTACCAAAGCCCAAGCAGCACGTAAGATGATTGGGGTTGTGACATCAGTTGTTTCTCGCCCGTGGATGACCATATTACTTGTAAATGCTTGTGGAGAACTAGTCTCGCAGAGCTTGATACGTTTGTCCGGGAATTTGGATGTATTTGCCTCTTCGAGCTGCGAACTCCAGAATTTTCGAGATTCATCAATGCTGGTAGAGAGGGTGTAGGCGATGTATTTGCTGAAAGGTAGAGGCTTAAAGTGTCGTTGGTGAGAATATTTCTTCTGCATGATATCTAGCATGCACCCAAGCGTCCATCCATCGTATATGGAGTGATGCAGATCCCAGATGAGATATTTAGACTCACTGTCAGAAACGAGTGTAAAGAAAGACAGTGGAGTACCGTAGCCAACATGGGGAATCGGCAATTTAAGGACCTCTTGCAGTGATAATTCATTAATCTCACGACAGCTGGGTCCTTGTCGTAAAACAACCTGCACAAATCCACCTGATGAATGGATGATGCGGGAGCGCAAATTTGCACATTCTGATACTGTTGCATCTAATGTCGACTTGAACTGCCGTAGGTCCACATCTTGTAGTTCAAGTACAAATCGCGCCATATATGAGCCCGGCTGTTTGATAGCTAGAGCTATGAGGCCTTCTTGCAGACTTGTACAAGGAAAACCGTCCTCGATCTGGTCAGCGCTGGATATACCACACTGTCGCTGAGCTGCCAATTCGAAGTCGTTGACTGCAAACTCAGGTAGTAGACTGAATCGTTTGGTTTCGGCAAGTATCGTGTCTTTGATCTCGGTAACCTTGGTGGCAACAGCGCAGAGTCGAGGGTCATCGAAAATATCCTTCGCTGTAATAGCTAGCCCGGCTTCTTCCGCCGATGCGACAAACTGCAAAGCCGTGATTGAGTCGCCGCCAATGCGAAGGAAACTATCGTCACACCCGATGAGTTGGAGAGGAATCTTCAGTATGGTTGACCATAGCTGCTCTATACGAGCTTCCATTTGCGTTTGAGGAGCGCGTTTGTCTTGGTCTGTGAGAGAATATTTAGCTACTGATTCTTGGTCTAGTTTGGCGGTTAGATGCCTTAGAGCACCTCTATTGAGTTTGGCTGACGAGACAGACGGTATATATCGACAGGGGAAGAATATGGTTGGAATCATGTAGTCAGGGAGGGTAACAGACAAGTGCCCGACTGCTGCAGTAATCTGGTTCTTGAGATCTCCATTAAGAGGTAAAAGGATCTCGTTGGCATCTAGATCAGCGCTGGATATATGCATTTCATCATTGAAACATAAGTATGCAGCAAGGGTGGTACCGACTGTCCCATTGAACAGTTCCACCACAACTTGTTTGACAGTTGGGAGTGCTAAACGGAAGTGGTGTTCGACTTCTCCTAGCTCGATACGGAGACCACGAATCTTCACCTGCGTATCCTTGCGACTGACAAACTCGATGTTGCCATCAGCATTATAGTAGCCCAGATCACCAGACTTGTAGAAACGGTTCCAATTTGACATGGAAGCACTCGATGCCCAGCGAGGAAGCTTTGTCAACACTGATGCGCCAGTTCGTTCAGGATCTTCAAGATATTCTCGAAGCAATGTTGGCCCCTGGATGATTATCTCCCCGGTGCATCCTATGGGGGCGAGCTTGCATGGATGATCGGGATTAACAATCCAGCAGTAACTGCCGACCGGGCGGCCAATAGTTTGAGGTGATTCATCCTTGGAGTGCCACTCGTGCAGTGTACTGAATACGCATGTTTCTGCAGGACCCCAGCCCGCATAAAGTCTCAACCTGCCAATCCAAGTTTCAAAAACATCTCTGCTAACAGTTTCTCCAGTTAGTAGCAGAAGCTCAAGGTTTGGCGTGTCATCGGGCTTCAAAACACGCGCGAAGCTTGATGTAAGAAATGCCCAATTGACTCTCCTCTCATCCATGAACTTTGCCAGGCCACCACTCACACGAGTTTCATCAGAAGGGACACAAATAGTAGCTCCTGTAATTAGAGGGGCTACAATCTCACCAACGCAGACGTCAAAAACGTACGAGGCGAACTGCAGAATCCGAACAGTGGGCGTCATTCCCAATCGGTCGCGGATGGCAGTTTGACTGGTGCATACGGCGCCGTGCTCCATTACAACGCCCTTTGGAATACCTGTACTTCCTGAAGTGAAGAGAACGTATGCAGCGTGCCCTGGGGTTGTGATGATTTTGGGCTGAGACGGAGCAAACCCAAATCGACGAATCAGTTGCTGATCTAGAGCAGGTGTCACCTCGACTAGACTTATGGCCAGCTCAGCACATACCGCCTTATTGGCAGGCGATACTAAGATTAGACTGGCGCGAGTCTGCTGAACAATTTGTTGCTTGCGTTGCAGAGGATGTGCAGGATCGAGTGGAACCCACGCAGCTCCAGCTTTGTTGATGGCAAAAATTGCTACATAGGCCCAGATGGATTTCTCAAAGCACATATGTACCAGGTCATGCGGCTTGACACCATATTTATCCACCAAATAATGGCTTAGCCGATTGGCTGCATGCGCCAGTTCTAGATATGTCAAGTGCCCGTCCCAAGAGTCAATAGCGGTTGCGTTGGGATGTCTTTCGACCTGGCGCTCAAAAAGCTCATGCACACACGCGTCAATCTGTTGTGGTGTTTCGCTATTGAACTTCTTGGCCTGTTCTAGGTCCCAGTCGTTATCAAACGATATGAGGCCAAGAGGCTCATCCTCTTCCTCCTCCAAGCTATCGGAGGATTCGTCACTGACTCAATGCATAAGCAAATGATGTTATAATCCCTCCCGGTTGTGAAGTGTTTCATACCTTTCGTCATCATAGACACTGTCGTCAGAAATAGGCGAATCATCGCCTGTACAAGACATGATGGGTGGTCTGATCAAATGTGTGGCGCGTTCTTGGGTAACGGATCACAACGCCCGTTTGTACGAGATCAGGGGGCCAAAACCATGCTATGAGTACAGCTGAATATAATTAGCGCTGGAATATGCGAAATAACCTAGCTGTTCATGTTGATTCGTCGCCAGTCTGGTACAGCCGTGAATGCCAGCGGTTAGATGGTTAAGCAAAAACCAACCACCCAAGGAATTGGTTTACATTTTGTGCCTGCTGGGCCTCATTTACATCCTAGACTGTTTTCTTCTTAGAGTTAAAATAGAAATAATCGGCGATAAAGCCTTGCACGTGGCCTTGTTTGCTGTAGTTGCGGTCCGCGGAAGGCGTCACATCCCTGCTTTCGGTTTCGGTTTCCACTTACCGGCATCAGTAGAGGGCTAGTAAAGTTTAATCCAGACCATCTCAGGAGGCATAGTGGAGCAATGGCAAGCTGTAATGGAGCTCGTCGTATTAACGAAAGCTTGCCCCATGTTTTTATGACTATCCCTAGCTTTTAGTTGTCAACTTGTGGGTCGATTCATGGCCTCGCCGTTACATGCTTGGGCTATTAATCTAATATATCACAGAGGAAGCCCACCCTTGTGGTCGTCTGAACTCTTTGCGAACCGCTTTGGCTTCCTTCTGGCCCGGGGCTTGATTTCGTCTCCATTGGGCACCATCAACCCCGCTCGCCGATTCTACCCTGGGCCTTGTGACTTATCTAACTTCTACACCAAGAGCCAAAGACTACTATCGCCGACCACTCGCTATTCCCCCACAATGATAGGCATGCTATCTGCTAGGGGAACATGCGGCGCGGAAGTAGCCAAGGGATTGTCGCTCTTGCTTCCAAGTGCCCACACGTTCAGGTTGACGTTATTGCGACCACAGAAATGATTGTCGACTTCCATTTGAGTCTTTTTAATGGCAGTTTGAAAACAAAAGAGGTCAATTGAAACTATTCTCTAATTGCGCTGGTTTGAAAGTCGCCATAGTTTGAGGCAAATGGGTCCGGTTTGGTGTGTTCTGGCCCGCCACGTACACTTCCCGCATTTGACATTTTTCTCCATCTAAAGGTTACTCGACGAATGAGCGGGCGCAACGTTGGGACCGATGCAATAATAATCTGAGATGTCATCTCTGCATATGTCAAAAGATCTAGGCATGTCTGGTTAATATCACCTGCCAGAAAAGCCGTAGTAATCAGTGGGTACTTACAGCTTGTGACATCAGCTAGGTCTATCGTCAGTACAATAAGCCGACAGGTACTAACAACTATTGTAATAGCACCAAGTATAAAAAGGCCAATCAACCCTATCTTGTCTCTTTTTTCTAAGCTCTTCAATGTTGGTAGCATTCCAAATGGCAGTGCAAAAACTGAGATAACATCACATTAGAGCGAACATAAGAAAGAAGAACAATTTCAATGTCTTACCAAGTATCTCCGAGACCATATTAAGAGCCCAGCTGATAGCCCACAGCTTAAGAACACCACCCAGTATACAATCGTTGCCCTCTTTCCTTTGCGGACGACATCTTAGTTTATATCGAACTACACTTGTTTGACTGACTTACCAGAATGCACGCACATTAGTTCCACACCAGAATATATGTGTAAATGCTGTTGCAAGAAATGCGCAGGCGGAGAAAATCGTAGTGGCATGGAGGCAATATCGTAGCTTTTCTTCTGATATTGGAAATAACTCATAATAAAACAATATCAGACTGAATCTTGGGAAGTAACAGACCAAGTCAAAAAAGATGTCGGCTACTGCGAACACCTAGTAAGGGAAACCTTTAGCTTACTAACAAATCATACATTGTGTGATGACAATGAAGCTTACCCAGACTATTGTCTTATTAGTCAAGTAATTATATTGCACGCTCGCAGGAAGAGAGTAAAACCAAGTGTCCTCGATAACGAATGAAAGGAATAGCAATATAGCTATCACAACAAGGACGTCCGATGCCCAGAGATATGGTTTTCTTATCCAAACTCGGGCAGAGAGTCTAATGACAATGGTAATCAAGGATACACTAAACAAAACCCATTCCAAAACCTGGGCTGACATATTAGAGAGGCCTTTCTACGGAAATATAAGCTGCTTGACTTACCTGGTAGGACCCTATGCTAAGCATAATGCCTGAAAAGGCCAGAAAAGGCAATTTTCAGTGGAATCACCAAATCAGCTGTCATCGAATATGATTCCCGTGACCAAGATTCGAGAAATATATGAAGAGTCTCATCTATTTTAACGTGGTGGACCGCCGTCGTTTGGATGAGGGCTACAATGAAAATGTTAATGGAGAAAATTAATTAAACAGATGTGAGTTATGCTGCGTCGGGGACCAGATTGCAAAACAAATATGAACAAAGGACCCAATTTTTTCGACCATCCGGAAAAGGGTAAGTTAGTTCGTTAAGAAGGCTGCCAGAAAACTTTGCCCTAGTTAGTGTAAAGGAAGCGTGCACCTAAACGTGGAATCTGATTCTGGGCCCCATCGAAAAGGACAATGTCCTCTGTATACTTGGCACTATTCGTAGGCACGTGAATGAGGGAAACAATTCAAAGCAGAGGGTATAGTCGTCGTCTTTTAGATTTTATCTCTGAGTTGGAAATGTGACGTAGACGAATTTCCCGTGATGGATCCTAGTTTGATTGTGGATTATGTGCGAGTTCATTCCAGCAGAAAAGTTACTTTGGTCGCTAGTACAAAAGCACATAGCATCTAGAGATGTCACCACACTCAGTACAAGTGGGTAAACGATGGGAAGCAATGTCGCAAGTAGGTAAAAGGGTACAGTTGTCCATTCATGACTCATCGTTGCTACCACAACCCGAACATTTGTCATCCAGAGGCTTACGATTTCATCATCAATGTCTATCTTCAAGCTCCTCCAGATTCGGCTGCCCATCTGAAGTAAATGCTACTGGGAGTGGTGAGATGGCATCAGATTTAACATCGGACTGATGAGAGGGTATCTAATAATATTTGATTTGCTCTCCAGACGTTCTTGCTCCTCCCTTGGCTTCGTAGGTGAACTGCCGTCCGGCGATGATCGCCGTTCCGTCGCGTGGGGACTCCCACTCCGCTTTAAGCAATGGAAATTCCTCTCACTGCTTCGCTGACACAAACCAGCTGCCGGGGCGGCTTTTGGACCACAACGGCACTCCTTCACTCCGGGGACCGGAATCGTGAGAGGTTTGCGAGAATCGTACGCCACCCAAGGGCAGAGTTTTATCGTTTGAGCTTGTCCAAAAGCGTAATGGGAGTGACTAAGCTGGCTATTGGTTCCCGGCATGCTCCAAATACAAGATGTTCTAATAACGTCGTTATTACGTACCTGCTCTCATGCGAGCCTCTTGTCCACATCTCAACCCCCGCCCTGAATTGGCGAATGTCGTCAGCTACCCCTAATCTTATGATTTACAACATCACTGACGCCCTTGGAACAGTTTACTTATGATCGCATCCCTGCGCGTAAAGGAGCCACTAATGAAAAGAAATAACATTGGATGTTCGTGAGTAGGTTGGTGGAGGTTTCCTGGGTGATGGCCCATGATAATTGTCTACACTTGTTTATTCATCAAGTCCGATATGATATTCCACCAGCCACAATCTCGCCTTTCCAGTCTACAGCCAGGAGTGGATTTCCCTCGTATTTAAGCATCTCGGCTCAATGAAATATTGGTCCATCTCGCGAGCTTCCCACATTAAGCCTGCTGCAAGCCAACTTCCTCTCCTGGAGCCGGGTACACCTTTCCGTTCAACTCCTTGAATCCAAATAGGAAGTCTCTGTCTCTCTCCATTGTGGTGTTTGCGTTAAAGCGGCGGTCGGATGCGGGAGGGTAGCGACTTGGCTCGCTTGGAATAGGATCCACAAGGCATGCTCTGCTACCATCTGCCTTCATGTAGTCGGCGTTGATGCCGGGGCTGACCCAAAATGTCATGTTAGGGTCGATCTGTCGTTTGATCTCAGAGAGGCGTGGATAGTTGCTACCCCAGAACGATTTGGTCCAGTTTTCCTCTTCCACGCTCCCCTAGTAATGTTTGTTAGACGACACGATGCCGAATTTTAAGAATTCGAATAACACTCACCTCGTTGATGTAAGCTCCCATTTCAGGCGCAAGCTCTCTCAAGCCGTCCAAGTTGGTTGTCTCAGTCCTCCAGCCCACAAGCAAAATCACGGCCTTTCTCCATCCAGGGTTCGCTGCAACATTAGATCCATCACCAAACCTCGGTCCTGGAGCACAAAGCAAGAGGCCCATGTTGCCATTCGTTTGCCTTAAAGCATAGGTGATGTTGGGGCTCTGGAGGTGCTCTGCAGCCAACAGCCGGCTATCGAATGGCACGACGCCACGGCTTACTCTCCAATCCGGTGTGGTGGGCTCGGGCTTAAGGGGACCATATGTCGTGTCGAAGAACTCCTTGTAGCTAGAGTACTCAAATGGCCGTGTCTGGTAAGGCGCCATACCCGGGAAGCTCTGTAACTTGTCCAAGATTGGGCCCCAAACTGCGTTTGCGTTGGCGATGCCTGATGCGTTGTTCGGGTGAATCGCAAAACAGCGGACTGTCGTAGGCTGGACATAGAAGTATGCGCTGATGCCTTTTTCTTGCAAGCCTGGCAGTTCGGCAAAGAGGTACTCCATGGCAGCGCTCATGGGCGTGAGACCAGTCTTGGGGTCTGATCCATTTAGTGTCGAGTTGATATACCAGTTGAAGCCAGTCATCGGGGGTGTAGGATACGCCTTCCAGGTGATCTGCACAACAACGCCAAATGTGCCTCCACCACCACCACGGATAGCCCAGAAGAGGTCGGGATTGACATTCTCGTTCGCAACGCGGAGTTCGCCATCTGGTGTGACAATCAGGGCCTCAAGCCATTGGTCAACTCCAAGGCCATACTGCGCAGTTAGAGGCCCGTAGCCACCGTTCTGACCCCAGCCACCACCAACAGCCACGGAGGCTATCAACGTTAGTAACCGAACAATATTTTGAGTCATGTGACAATAAAAACTCACCAGCACCGCCAGTAACAGTAAAGAGACCAGATTTATCCAAAGCGTAGTTCAACGGCAGGCCCGCACGAGCGGAGCCGAATGAAACGGCTGCCTGGGCGCCATCCTTGGGAGTGATGACATTAGGTTCCGTACCAGGCTCGACGAACGGAAGTCCCTCTTTTGTAGGAGTATATGATTCGTAGACACGAACTCCGTCAAATAGAGACAGATCAATGATGAGACCTGATCCTGCATCATTGCGGGAGAGACCATCATGGCCGGTCGTCAGAACCGTAAGGCGAATGTTGTGCTTTGTTGCGAAGCGTACAGCATTTTGAACGTCAGAGATGGATTTCACCTGGAGACGATAATCGGGACCCGGACCATCATCAGGATTGCTGTTTGCTGGGGTGACTCCCGGAAGTGAGGCATTCCAAACTGCGAACTCCGGCCAGTCCGCATCTGTATTGAGCTTTCGGCAGCCGGCAGGTGTCGTTGTTTTACCATAGGCGGCACCCAAAGCGCCCGGTACAAAGGACGTGGCCAACTGAAATAGAAAAGTCGATTTCATCTTTGACAGAAACCAGTATGTGACAAGACTATCAAAAGAAGGATATTGCGAATAGAAATGAATGAAACCATGGCACCTAAGCACAATATATATATACGTGCCTATGCAATTGGAAACCTCTCATGCTCTCTAAAGTGTTGGGCAATCTCGGTTTCGGTTTTGAGAAACTAGAGGCTGAATTCCCACTCCTCATCCAAAGTGTATCCTTCAAGGAATACGTTGGGATGGCGTTGGTATGGCTAGAGGCTTGTCAGGGGAAAACAAGGTGTTTGCCAAGGCTACACGGCGTGATAACCGAAGGTCAAAGCTTCATCAGGGATGTTGGGCATAATTGAACGGATCGCCCATCGTCATATCCGTTGCGTTGTGGGGCCACTGCATCCGCCACATTCGAAACAGCCTAGAGGTCTGCAGGCAGATGATGAGTGCATCATTTGGTCATGGGTTCCTGTCTTCTGACGGTGAACAAATGGAGGCTGAGGGAATTATGATTCACCGTACGTCGATTGGGCACACCTCATGTCCCTTCCTCCAGTGTTGTCTTTGAGCAGCTCAAGGGCAACACCCCATACTGAGGTTTGACTAGCTTTTGCAAATACGTGATTCCCAATGTCATTGGAGTTTCATTGTCCAGACCCGCAAAGGATCTCGAGTTAAGTTTATCGGGAATTCAAGAATCCCGAGATCCACTTCGGGGACCACTCCAACAAAAGCAAATCAAGTCTACTGATTCCAAATCTGGGGAAGAGAACTAAATAGATCCATCCAGGTTGAACACGGCACACACCCTGGGGGTAGCGCGGTCCAGATTGTGGCTGAGGGTGGCTGGGCATCCTAGTAATTTACCTCCGGCAGCGACGACTTTACGCCAGGATACGATTTTATCCAGTAGAGTGTTGTCTCACACACCATCCAATCTTTCTTTTTGTTAATGCAAACGGCCACAAGCTCGTGTTTATGGGAGGAGCCGAATTTCCCGGAGTTACGGCAAGCTATTTAGCACCGGTCAACCGGCATGCGACAAGGCCAGCCTGAACGTTGAAGCTACCTTTGGTAAACTTTCGGCCCATCTGTCGGGCCCGAACATTTGATAGCCATAGGGTAGTCTGTGGCATGAATGATGTCAAGAGTTAGATTGCCGGTGAGAGAATTCTCCCGTGTTTGACAATCCAGGAGATTCAACCATTAAGTGTAATATTCATATTTCCAAAAGGAAACATAGTTTGAAAGACAGCCCTATTGCTGCAAAAAGTTGGAAGGTGGACGTGTATGGCATATGTGCCGGTGACACTCTAGGGTGTAAACTTGAATCAGCAATTTCCATCGAGTAACTGTCCGATTTGAATCAAATTGACCTAGCGACTGTCTATATAGCCAAAAGCGACTCAAATTTCACGATAACTACTTTATTTTCGAATCAAAGCACAACACAACTTTTCGTGTTTCAGTAATGTCAACTTCATCAATTGAATACGCTCACATCAGATCACAAGCAGATCTTTTGTAGCCGCGTCTTAAAATAGCACCTGCTAATTCCATAAGACGTCATGCCGTTCGAGTATGCGTGTGGTCGAGTTTTGAATTTAGTCACAGCCTATCTGCAATGTGTATGGCGGAAAAGAAAAGAAGATGGTATACATCAGTGCGTCTGCGGAGCTGAAAATCAAAGTTTCTAGGGATCGACATGCGCTAAATCTTAGCACCAAACCCTACAATATCGCCGATACAGCCAATGGCGTCTCGAAGCACGTAACTCGTATCCTCCACCGAAACCGAAACCGAAGAGATCGGGACTTTTCAGTTTTTCAGAAGCCAATAGGCTCATAGCCTTTGAATCGGAACAAATATACTACTATTCATGGGTTTATTTTCTAGAAGCTAATTTGAGGCATTGTACAACGACAAGTGCCCAGGAACTGGAATGAAAAAGTGAATCGTGCTCGCTTCAAGGTAATATGCCGAGTCAGAGTACGGCGCTGGAGTGACGCGACGTTTTCAGACGCACCACCATTATTCATGAACCAAGCCGGCACAACATAACATGAAGAGCAACCTAGAGGTGAATAGGCCTAGAAAAACAAATAAATGGGTAAAGAACATGCCAATTCGCAACAATTCTTCGTTTTGTGACAGTTCACGATATCACATGGACATTATCATACACGACTTGTATGTGTTCATCTAATTTATCAGATGGCTAGTTTGTTGCGCCCACGATAGCCATGTAATGCCATTTGGGCTGCAGAACGTTATATTAATACTCTAGATATTTAATATAGACATGTAAGATGACATGAAACACAATGCAGCACGGATCTTGTCAACGCTGCGTTTATGTACTGAATGCTCAAATGCTTGTGGACGTAGTGGTTGCCGCAGTGGTGGTTGTTGAAGTGGAGGCATTTGGGTCTCCCACAATCAAGTCCACAGTAACGTAATCTGGATCGGCCAATGGTGGATCGATAAGTTGTACTGTAATGTCGGCCACCCATTCGCCTTGAACAGTATATAACGTGGCTTGAGCGTCCCCATCCAAAGCGCATGACAGAGGTTGCCCGACAACTGCACCGCCATTGCAGATAACCTTATGCATTCCAAAATTCGAAATATCAGAATTTCCTACTGGGTATATCCCTTTTGCATCCGGCCAATATGCGACGTATAGGGTTTGCCACCGTAAGTAGTTCGATGAGTCGAGATAGAAAACGGCAGGGCTGTAGCTTTGTTGCTGAGAACTAAGATACAATGGACTGCCTTCGCCCGTAACTTCCAAGGGCACGTTATCGGCATAAGCGTTATCTGAATTTTTGCCGATAAGAGAGAAGTAGACCGTTGGTGCTGAAGCTGGCGATGTCGAGGTGGTAGTAGTGGCAGTGGTAGCGGTAGCGAGCTGGCTACTCGTGCTCGCCGGATAGCAACTGCGGCCGGAGGCGATTGAAGCCATCGGAACGAGGCCCAGATAAAGTGAGGAAAGACGCATCGTAGTGAAGGTAGCTAGTGAATTAGAGAAGCAGGTAGTGAAGAGGCGATAATTTCTGAATGAATGAAAAAAGAGAGATGGAAAGAACATGGGTACGTAGAATATTATTTTTGTGGATTGGAACTCCAGAAATTGTCCAGTTGGCATGGTACGTAATTTTATCCCTTCACCACTTTTTGTCTCAGTTGCCCTTGAGCAAGGGAGGATACCATTCCGGAGCCTCATGCCATGTGGATCTCAATACGTGCAGGTTTCAGCTGAATTATTGGTCCAAGTGAGAAATTACAACAGGGAAGCCGGGTATTATTAAAATAGATGCGTATTTTAAGCTAAAAGTTTTCACTTGAGAATTTTTATCCCTACTTTCGCTCGCCTATTTATGGGGATTTAGTGTATCCTGCCTACGGTTGGCGATAACCAAGTTTCCAGCCACAGAACTCTTCATGTAGTGGGATTTTGTGTTGACTGATGTAAAGTATTTCATTAATCTCTGGGCCTACTAAGCAGTGTGCATATTCGCATATCTTGGTGATGCGGCCAAGATGAATTGGTGTTTTCCTGTCAGACCGGGTTACCAAAATCGCTCAAACAGGTTCCCCCCGTTGAACATTGAATTTCTTCCATTTCCAGCTTTTTTGTTTTAAAAGATTAATCTAGAACTTTTGTGGGCACTCGGCTAATTGATCATTGGCGGATTGGGCGATTATTGAATTATGTTGGTCACGTAATCAACACCACGCCACGATACTGCATGGGTGGATGGCTGCTGCCTAGGTCAGCGGATACGAGCAATAAGATCATGATCTTTCGACTTTTGAATTCCCTCATTGCAATGACAACCAGTGTGCCATATACCACGATGGAACGATTCGCAAGACGAATTGCACGCAGTGAGAGGCGGCGAGAGGCCGAGGGTCGGCTGTGTGGCTGCTACACTACACTTGGATACCTTCCCCAAGTCAAAATCGACGTTCACACAACCATCCTTGAAAGAATTTCTCGAACGGTTCTCACTCAAACCTTTGTGAACCCCTCCCAAAACCAATCAATCGACGAGATAAATTATGTTTTCCCCTTGTACGACGGAGTCTCTGTTGTCGGGTTCAAATGCACAGTCGCCGATCGCATCATCAATGCCGTTGTCAAGGAGCGCCAGGAGGCGCAAAGCGATTATTCCGAGGCTCAAGCCGAGGGGAAAACAGCAGTTCTGCTTGGACAGTCCAGGGCGGCCTCTGATGTTTTCGCGATGCACATCGGAAACTTGCCAGCTGGAGAAAAGGCCACAGTTGAAATCACCTACCTTGGTGAACTTCGGCATGATACTGAAGTTGACGGGGTGCGCTTTACCATACCAACCCATATTTCTCCACGCTATTCCGCGGGTATCAGCGTTCAAGAAGCCTCTTCAGCTATAAAGGAGGAGGGAATTTCCATTTCTGTCGACATTGAGATGCCGGGCGTTTCAGCTATCAAGTCCATCCAGTCGCCCTCTCACCCAATCTCTGTGACCATCGGCGCCAACTCCGAAACTACATCAGACCAATCCCAGAAAAATGGCTCTGTTACGCTATGCCAGGAGTCGACAAAACTTGACAAAGACTTTGTGGTTCAAATAACGACGACTCAGCACTTGGAACCCGTGGCTTTCATAGAGACCCATCCAAATATTCCTAATCAGCGTGCTATAATGGCAACCCTTGTTCCAAAATTCAAGCTTCCGACAGAAAAGCCGGAGATTGTGTTTGTCTGCGACAGGAGTGGTAGTATGGGTGGCGGAAAGATTTTAAATCTAGTTGCCGCCCTGAATATCTTCCTCAAGTCTCTTCCTGTCGGTGTCAAGTTCAATATATGCAGTTTTGGACAATCCTATAGCTTTCTTTGGGAAAAGTCTCAAACCTACACTCAGGAAACTCTCGATGAAGCTATCACGCATTTGAAATCTTTTGATGCCAACTATGGGGGTACCAACGTCTACGAGCCTATGGAGGATGTGTTTGAGCGACGATACAACGACACAAACCTCGAGGTATTTCTGCTGACAGATGGAGAAATTTGGAATCAAGAGCGTCTTTTCAAGTTGGTCAATGAAAAGGTGATTGAGAGCAAAAACTCGATTCGTGTTTTCACTCTGGGTATTGGTTCTGGAGCCAGTACGGCCCTGATCGAGGGAGTCGCTCGAGCTGGCAATGGCTTCGCACAAATGGTCCACGACTCCGAAAAGATGACCAAGAAGGTGATGAGAATGCTCAAGGCTGCTCTTCTACCTCACATAAATGATTATACCCTCGACATCAAGTACAATGAGCAGGATGCAGAGGACACTGAGGAAGACTTTGTGATTATCGAGAAAGTCTCAGGCTCGTTTGGTCAACAGGAAAATACCGAGCCTGAGCCAAAGGAAGAACAAGCAAGGGCTGAACAGCCCACCTCACTCTTCGATCCCAATTTTGAAGATGAGGAAGATGGCTTAACTCTCGAAATACCGGATGAGAGTGGTACTAAGTACAATCATCTTCCGCCGATTTCAGTTCCGAGATATCTCCAAATCCCTTCCCCAGTCCCGCAACTTTACCCGTTCACCAGAACCACCGTCTACGTCATCCTTTCCGACACTCTATATAACAGAGAGCCCAAGTCGGTTATTTTAAGAGGCACAAGCCCGAATGGGCCTCTTGAATTGGAAATTCCAATCATCAAACTCGCCAAAGAGTCGTCTATGATTCATCAACTCGCAGCCCGCAAAGAGATCCGAGAGTTAGAAGACGGCCGCGGCTGGCTGACGATGGCAAAGGACAGTGAAGGAATACTGCTGAAAGATAGGTTCGAGAGCAAGTTCCCTGACATGGTTGAGAGAGAAGCTGTTAGACTTGGGCTTAAATTTCAAGTTGGGGGCAAATGGTGCTCATTTGTTGGCGTTGAAGAAGCTAAAGATGTCTCGATCGACAGAGGCAGGAGAGAAATAAAGCAGTTGCAGGATTTGGAAGTCAATTGTCCGACCTCACACGGCGCCGCGGTGCGAGCTTCGGCAGCAAGGAATCCAGTTCCTAGTCGGCCCATGCCAAATAACGTCTTTTCGCCCAGATCCTACGGCCCTCTGTCTGGCCCTGCTGCGCTGTCAGCTTCGGCAATAAGGAATCCAGTTCCTATTCAACCCATGCCAAATGATGTATTTTCAACCAGATCCTACGGTCCTCCATCTGGCCCTCCTGCGATGGAGAATAAAGGGTTGACTGCAGTCGAGAATAAAACGTTGGTTGCACCTGTGGCCTCAAGTCAGCCTCAGTCAACCCCGGAAATGAATAACAGTGATGCAACATTGACGCCGGGGGAGAGGCCTGCGAGAGTTTCATACGACGCCGATTTTCTGCTCAAGTTTCGGAACGCACCAATTACGAAGCCGGCGCTCCAGTTTGATCTAAACTCAGTGGTGGACATGACGAAGGAAAGCGAAAGCAGTCGTTCTCCCAGCAACTCTGCAAGAGTACATAATTCTAATTTTAACGTGAGGCCAACGGGGGCGTTTGGCGGGAACCCAATGGGGGCGTTTGGCGCAGCCTTAGGTCGAATTATTCCAGCATCTTCTGTATCCATGTCCAGAGTGTCGGGTTCTTCCCAGCGATCTGATCGCCTGTCACGCCAATCACGCCGGTCATGCTCATCCCCACCTCCAGATAGCACTTCTGTTGGCATTGAACCCTCCGACAAACTCCAGGATATAGTTTCTCTCCAGACCTTCATTGGTAACTGGACCTGGAATGCCGCCTTGGAAAAGATCCTGGGTCTCACTGCCGCAGCGGTCTCGCAACTGGAGCTATCTGATGCTGCGGCTCAGAGTACCAAGAAAGAGGAGATATTGGCAACGTGTTGTGCGGTGTCTTATATCAAGACAGAATTGAAAGAAGACGAAGAGTCTTGGGAAATGCTTGTGGAGAAGGCAGAGGCTTGGCTGAAAGAGGAAATCGGCCATCACGTGGAAGAACTGCTCAAGAAGGTCTCGATCTTCTTACAGAAAAATCGGAATGGTCCAGTTTGAGTACTTCTGACCGGAACAGCTATGAAACGATCTACACAACGGCTGGCGCCTATCAAGTAAGGAAGGAAAATTTCAACTGGGGTGGAGCAACGACCAATGCGATCAATCATGGGAGGATTTAATGGTGGCTTAATTACAAATTTAAAATTTGATTTCTTTATACCTGATTCATTCTTGTTCTTTTGATTTCAATTTGAGTTTCAAGGAAAAAAAAACAGAAAGCACCAACCATCCATTTAGTGGATACATTAGTACTTGTATATCCAGTCCCCAGGACCAAACCGTAGTGTATTTCTGCTCCAGACTTGTTCGTCATACTCATAATTCTTGTCTGCCTTGGCCACATAATAGACAGCATTTGCAGGAAGAAGACTGCACGGGAAACAATAGTTGCTCCGGCAAATGTCCAATCGGCGGTCGCTATGCCACCCCAAATGCAGGGAAGCCCCACCACCTAAGAGCGATATGTAATGGTTTCGGAATTAATTTAATTCCTGGCTGGAGGACCTCTATTGTAGATGGTGTGATTGTTTTCCTGCTCTCTATAGAGACCTCAAGCGGGCCATTTTTGGGCGATACAAAGGAAGCCTCCGGATACCCTCTATCACCACTAATGGTGCTGTTTTGGCGCCGTCTCGATTGCGGTGCGACCGGTAAATCATCCGGTACCGGGGGGACCGGACCGGAACTTACGCGACCGAACGGTGGCTATATTAAAGCATCACAGTGATTCATTTCTCCTCTTTTTACATTTTGGTGTCGGTCGATAGTATAAGCATCACCTGCAGCGATAGTCGAGCGTGCGTGGTGGCCAGCCCAGCCTGTTTGCGATAACCGGTCCTTATCTCAAATCGCGCTTCACATCGGTCGCGCCAAGGAACGGAAATGTCGTCTCCCACATTTGCATCACAACCAGCAGGAAGAGTCTCTTTTGCGAGAGTCACCAGAGCGTGAGCATGAATGCAACCCTCAGATTAAACAAAGCCGTCTTACAAATTTTAGATGCGACGACTGCCGGAGACTGAAGGAAAAGTGCCTCGGGGGCGCGCCGTGCGATCGCTGCAGGAAGTTCAGTCGGCCATGCACCTTCAGCGACGCCTTCAAACGGACCCGGATCGCGAGGCCGCGACCGGACGGCGGTGCGCTCACGGCTGAGGCATTCAACCCCGTGACTTTTTTCGACGTGGAGAGAATCCGCACCTTGGAGTACCTCGTGCAACATTACACCGGCGTCGAGCAGTGCACCAAAAGAAATCTGCAGCAGGCCGTTCTCAAGACGCAGTCAGAATCGGCATCACCGCCGGCTGGTGAGCGGGAGGCGACGGAAGGTGGGGCGCAGGCCGGCAAAAAGGACGTGACGGAACCAGCAGCGGGAATTGGTATGAACTTTGCAATAATCGGGTTTACTCTTGTAATCTTTGCTGACAGTTTAGGCATGCTCAAGGAATTGTCCCATCAGCATTTTGCTCATCGCGTGCGGCAGGAAGTCTTGGGCGATGCGAAGAAGGCTGCAGATGATGTACGAGCCCCTTGCTCCCTCAGTTTTCCCCATGAGTATCATTTACTAACCAATGTTCTCTGCAATAGAAGTACGAACCAAATGTTTCGGGTGAAGGATCACCCTGCCTGGAACCCCATTCGCGCCATTTGCTGCTAAATGACATGGTCCCTGTTTTCCCGCCTGCCGACACCGTTTTCCACCTGCTCGAAATCTTCTTCGAGTTTGTGCAAATCAACTACTTTTACCTCGACGAAGCAACCCTTATTCAAACCCTCACTGACTTCTACTCCTCTCCCTGGGACTTGCGTGTCCGCGATGCGCCGTGGGTCTGCACCATTCTCATGGTGTGCGCAATCAGTTGCCAGTTTTCCCACTTGGATTCAAAAATCACAGTCCATGGCGGTCTCCGGCGAACTCTCCAAGGCAAAAATGGCATCGAAAACTCGGCCAACGACGCGCTCGCTTTGGCATTGTACAATAAAGCATGTAAACTCATCCCGGATGTCTTGGCCATAGCAAGCATGGAGAGCGTGCAGGCGTTCGTTTTGCTTGGCGTCTACGTCCTCCCTTTCGATTCTGCTGGGCTCTCATGCAACTATCTCGGCATGGCAGTGAAGATAGCCACGCAAAATGACATGCATCGCAGCTCTCGTCGTACCTCGAATAGTCACTTGGCCGAGGTCAGAAAGAGGGCCTGGTGGACGGCATATACATTGGAAAGGTTTGTACCGTGAGTTCGTGGCCTGGGCGAAGTAATTAACATGTGGCAGATTTATTTCACTCGTGCACGGGAGACCGCTGTCCATTTCTCGCTTGGAGGTTACCATCGAGCTGCCGGCGGATCTACCCAGCATGGTCACCCCGGGGCGCATAAATGGTATCCCAAACACCATAACAACGCTGACAATCATGAGAAATATGGAAGACGCCCGGGAAAAGATGTAAGACATATTTCTCTCCTCGGACATGAATCAACAAACTGACAAAATTACCTTCAGTGTGGCATTAAAGAATCCAGACAAATCTCAGTTTGCCACGTCATTACAATCCCTTCGAGAGTTCAAAGACCAGCTACGCGGCTACTGGGATCATCTTGCCGAAAACACACCTTGTCGAGATTTGACACCTCAAAAGCCGTTATTCCGATCCAACGTCCAAATTTGCCTATTGTACCATTTGATACACGTGTTCATTGGAAGGTCTTTTCTTTTTGACGAAGTTGAACCCGATTCGGATGATTGCGCGAACCCAAGCTGGTCTTCGGAGCGCAACGAATTTATTGAAGGTGGCATAGAGAGTGCTATTACCATCATCGACGTGTGCCAGCTCCTCCGAGACGAGTTCTTGTCAACAATGTCATCTTACACAGAACTCACGTCATGCAGCGCCGCAACCTTTGCTATTGTCGCAAAGAGAACAGCTGCGGACACTTCCAGACTGAAGGATGCGAGCGGCCGGGGCATCGACATCTTGAAATACATGTCGGGCGGCACATTCTCAAGTGGGTGGGACAAGAAGTCGATGGAAATCTTGGAGATGGCGGTCCGAAAACTTGATGGAGACGATGAAGGTACACACTCGGGGCCTAGCGAGAACGGCTACGCGTTATTCCGGGACTGGGTGGCACAGCAAAAGGTCATCCCCACGGAAATGTCCCTTCTGCCAGGGCAGGACTTTAGCCTCCCATTGCTCATGGACTGGTCTACTGAGTCGAGATCGGTTGGCGGGAATAGCAAGGGTAGCGACCGCCTGTAGCGAATGGAGAATGTCATGTTGAAGATATGTAATGATTAGAATGAGACCAATGATGACTCGCTCAGTTGCAAATAGAGCATTAATATACCTGGCGTTATTTTTAAGATCTCATTGCTGCTCCTGAATTCTCCTAGGGGGATCTGTGACGCCTCGGTCTAGCTATGTCAAATCTCAATTGAAAAAGACTTATCGTTATCAGTTCGAGGAAACACACCCGACCTTTCCAAGACTTGCTACCCGGAACAAGCTCAAAAGTGGGGTGATCAGTGAGATGGTGGTGCGACAGTGACGTCGTATTGAGGCGAGTAAGTCAGAAACTGAGGTCAAGATCTCAAAAAAAGCTCCCGGTCGTCAAATAAAATGACAGAATATTCAGTGAATTTTCAACCCATCGTAACCACTGTCCTTCCGAGCCCGTAATCCCTGCACCGCTTCCATGGCTGAGAGTGGGGAAGGGAGGACAATGTGCCGGTCACCGGCACAACCGGAGTCAATTACCGGGCTTAGTCTTGTAGATCAAAACCCCGCACCCAAGGGCCGCCGGAAAGTAATGTCTCAAATACTGACCATGTGAATAATAAGAAGCCGAGGAAGTTGTCAATAATAGAGCTAACGCAAAATTTATGAGAGAAAGGTGGCAAGATCTTCATGTGTCAATTTTTCAATCTGCAGCTGCACTCAAAGAGGAGACCCACTGACAGGCTGGCAGGAGAGGTTCCGCGCTCCCCCAGGGTCCTTTGGCTTTCCCTTACAGGCAAACGAAAATGGGCATAGTGTACATCGTTGGACGATCACACATGCCAAAGGTGAGCCAAGGATTAGCCCGATCGTCTTTATACTTGACCTATGGGTGGGCGTATCGTTCAACTTAAAATTACAAGAAGTCCCTTCATCTTCAATTTGATTTGGCCTGCTATGGGAAAAATGATTGATGATTTAATTTATTTATTTCTGGAGTATATGGCGACTTTACAAAGAGAAAGAGGGAATCCTCAGACTATTGCGTGCAAGATCACGACTCCCATTCAACAATAGGCTCTGTTAACCTGTTCCCGTTGAACCGTTTGGGAAGTTATTTGACCGTTGCACGTTTTTGCTTGTTATTTCTCGACACAAATCAAACTTGATGACAGAAAAGCCAATGCCTCAAATTCCTTCCCATTCCACAACATCCAAAAGCTTGTCAGGGCGCTCAAGCTGTCCTTCGCCGTCCTTAGATCAAGATGGAGACAGCAGTCAACTCTGGCTCGAGAACCTTGTACTCGATAGTACCCTCGGTCTGACTTGCCGAAATGTACTTGACAACAACCTCCATGTCCTTCAAACGGCTGTAAAAGAGGTTGGCAGCCTCCTTAATAGCCTCGAAATGGAACTTTTCGTTTTCAAAGTTCTGCCTATTCTTGTTGACATTGTACAGCGACTTTGCGTACGTGATCAAGTTGTACTTTTCTTCAACCTTGTAGCTGAGCAACTCGGGCAACTGAGCAGCCAGAAGCCAGTCCTTCCACTTTGGGCCTTCACTGCCAATTGGAAGTGCCTTTGTGAGGTCCTGCTCGGTGTAAGCCTTCAATTCCTCGAGACTTGCTGGCAAGGGAGTGCAGAGTGCTGGTGGCTTGGATGGGACGAAGCTGTAGTAGTAATCTTGCAGATAGTTTACGGCAGTGTGTTGCGGCGAAGCAATGTGGATGCACATGGTGACAGCATCAATGAACTCATCCAGAGTCTTGATGGTTGGGAAGGACGTGACCTGGCCCTGGATCTGGATTTCGTGACACCAAGCGGAGATGCACCCATCGTTTTGGACATCCTTGTCAGATTTGTACTGGGTCTCCAGGACCGACTTGACAAACTCGCGGATGATTTGCCAAAGGTAGTACATGTTCAGAGCATATGGGTAATTGCGATACTTCATGCCCTGCTCTCCTTCGAGATCAAAGCCTCGCTTCTTCAGATCATTTGGGATGTACTTGTCCACGAAGCTGAAGTTCTTGAATGCGTGGTCAAGGATCTTGGCCACGCCATTCGTCTTCATATCAACAGCACTGGGACCAAAGCCAGCAAGACGGGTCACAACGGCTGGGACCAAAATCTTGCGGGCCGCATCGTTCAATGGAAGCGTTCTGAACCAATGTGGGTTCAGAATCTCGTACAGCAGGTGGTCGTCCGGAACTGTTCTATTCGTGGCGACGATGATGGCCTCTTCAATGAGGTGGGTGTCGACAAGATGAACGGCCACCTCATGCCTTGTCCAATCGGCTGTCTGAGCGCAAGTTTTGGCATATCTCCACGGCCAATCATTCTTCTCATCAAACTTTCCCTTGTCGTCTGGGGTCAACCGCTGGTTGAAGATGGTGATTGAGTTATCAAGGCTACCTCGATGATCAAGTGTGATGGCCAATGGATGTAGCCGGCCATCTTTGTGGAGCTGGAAGATTATGACGGGCGCGCAAGCATATCGGTAGTCGAATTTACCAGTCGGCTGCCCGGCTGAATTGAGTTCAGGAACCGTGCTCTTGAATGACGCGTCACTGGCCAAGCCCGTAGCCTCTCGGAAGTAGGAGTAGTCTTGGATAAGCAAGTCTTTGCCATCCGTAAGTCGCTTCTTCATACTCTCCAGGCCCTGCTTGCCTGCTTCGTCAACATAAGGCTTGATCTGCGCCCTTGTAGCGACCTCAATGGTGGAAGGGTTGACGCCACTGAAGTGCTGCTGTGCGAACCGGGCATCCGAGTACCAGTCGTGTAAGTGGCCAATGTTTAGACCACCCATAATGTCAGTGTCTGCGCTTGGGTTTTCATGATTCCACTTCTCACAGTCAGCCAGTGTTGGTCCTGCAAACGGGGTGCCTTGGTCCTCAATTTCCTTTGGGATGAGAAAGCCAAAGGCCTGTGCGATAGCGGCAACAAACGCTTGATGTTCTTGGTCGAATATGTCCTCAGGTCGCTGGCCTTCTCCCAAGTCCGGCACGACCTTGAGATGAGGAGGAAAACCATCGGAAAGATCACTCCACTCGTAAAGACCTTGCTTGTCTTTCAGTGTTCTCTTCGTGGGAATGATCCTTTCAAACCCCTTCGAATTGAAGTCTGAGACAATACTAATGTGTGGTCAGTGAGGAACCGCTCGCAAGGTTTCTGGGAATGGTCATACGCTTCTGTCACCATCTTGTAGATCTCAGTCAATGCCAACTGGGTTCCCTTATAAGTCCCCTTTTTGAGCCCCGAGTTTGCGTCAATTTCGCCATTGGGATTACCGTTCTTGTCGGTGCTGAGCACAATACCCTGTCTTTGAAGCTCATTGACAAACACTCCCTTGTCCCAAATAGTCATGGGATCTTCCTCAATATTGTGTCGGACCTTTGGCCTGAGGATCTCATCCAGAGTGGGAGGTTGCTGAAGCGATGTAGACATGGTGGATAGAAAGGATTTGTTTTTTGAGGGCTTGTCAATGAAGGGTTGATCGAGGTGATGGCTGGTGGGTGATTTACTCACAAATACGAGGATTCAGGTTCCTTTATATAATTGCCAGACTTGTTGAACTTGAGTAATTGCTCGTGCTCCATTTAAAACTTATCAAGCCTATAACCAAAGGCGCACATTGCCGAATGTTTGATTCCGGCATCAGTAACAGTAACAATGTAAAATTGCAAACTTACTTTCGAGCCATGGTTGTGAAAGTATTTAGATTGCACATGTCTCTAATGCGCGCGGGTGTCTCCCGTAGACCAAGCCAGCCATCTCTGAAGCCACTCACCCATATTTGTCCCAAATCAGAATAAACTAGGCCCTGTTTGTTATGTCGAAGTAATTTCAACCAGAAATTAGTTTTATGTTCATGGTATCTATATAGAAGAAAGTGTATCAAGGGAATGAGAGAGCAAGAGTCAGCAAACTAAATCTAGCGTCGGACGTGTACGGGCCAATGCTGAACGCTACGTATTGCACATCTTCTGTTTTGGGAGAAAGACAATGCGTGAAATTATGGTAGATATTAGACTGATAGAAATGGCTACCGCAGGGAGATATCTCTGTTCATGCCACAACACCTGCACATTTGAACTTCTAAAAGGCGGCTAAAGTTTCGGAAGCGGTAGCGGTCCCTCTCCCGGTGAAATAAGTGAATCCCCATACCGGAGAGCTAATCCGGGGTTCCCAATTGGCCATCCCTTGTTCAAGGCGTGTATGTGGCTGGCTGATGATCCACATACCCCAGCCCTTGTCTTATGAATTTCACCGGCTCGGGATGTTACGATAGTGTCGGGAGTCAGGAGGGGCGCACTATTATCAGCCCGCTACGGGCAGTCCCGCCCTTGGTTTCGGCCCGCCCATGGCCGCACTCATACACTATCAGCACACAGAATACACATTGAAGCCTGAATTTTCATGTCTGACCTGGAAATAGGAACAATGAGTCGTATTAGCTACAGAATAGCGAATTTCTGACTACGGTAACAAAGGGGAGAATGCCGTGGGTTGTAAAACCACCACTGTGGCCGCCCCAACTTGACTTGGATCCGATGCTTTTTGCTGCAAACGATTACTGCTGTGAATAGGCTTCCTACAGTTCAAGATAGCCACGATGATAAGCCAATCAACAAGCTTTGATTAGCATCGCGTCAATGTCTCATCACCTCCTCCTCGACATTCCAATCACATAACAATATCCATTTTAGTACCCTCCATCCACCTATTTTGCTGTTACAAGAAAACTGAGTGCACATTATTACTCCATGCAGACCTTTTCAGCCGGCTTTCTATCGCACCCAGTCGCTTCTCCAAGATTAGGCTTCTCACTCGCGCGAGAATTACTACCCGCACTCACAAATTTCCCGTCTGGACAGACCTTTTAGGGAAGTCCTTATCTGTGGCTTCCATTTCTTACTTTCTGCCCACCCAATCACAACATATCAATTTTTCATCATCCCTTGAAGTTTATTTCTGAACACTGCCACAATCTTGTGCTGGTTTCGCGTTTGGATTAGTTAAGGATACATCACATCACAATGGCAGCTGAAGGATGACTTGTGATACTTTCAGATGTGTAAGTTCCGGAATCAAGCAATTATCTTGGCAATAACTTGCCAGATGACTCGGTTTCGAAAGTTCATTTTCTTTTTGCGAGCAGACCCTTCCGCAGGGAGATGTCACCCATCAATGCATGCTTTCGGCTAGGCAAGATACTCGGGCCCCTTTGGCAAAGCTTATGCCTGATATGCTGACACGGCCTTACGCCGGTGGCATAAGTCTTGTCTTACACAATGCCCGTGTCAGCTCCCCGCTTGCAATATGAAGCAAAATTATTCGCTTATACTTGCGATTACTTTTTCGGTATGATCTTGCTTTGGATGAGCCGAAGACGAAAGACAGTGAAAAGGCTGGTCGACTCGGATTTGACCAAATCGATTACTCCGGGTCGACTTCAAATAAGCAGCCCTGCTCTCCATTTTTCACTCGGGAGGAAGCTCGATACTTCGTCATAGACTGTTGCACATAGCTGTACGGAATCTACACATTTCCACCTCTCCTAATGGATACCCCCATTTCCCCGACCAATCCCCCCAGGGCGGACTCCCCCATCGATGCCCTTCCACAAGAGCTAGTGAATGCGATGCAAAAGCTCTTTGGCAAGCATCCTGGCTACCGAACAAGTGCGTATCATAATATTTTCTATTCAAGCCGAGCTCATACAGTCTTTAGCCCATGCCAAGGGCCTCCTGGTTGAGGGGAAATTCACGCCGACAGAGACGGCCAAGACACTGTCAATCGCAGCCCATTTTAATCAGCCCTCAACCCCAGTGATAGCTCGTTTCTCCGTCGGCGGTGGCCTACCGCTCGTTAGCGATGTAGACAATGGAGCCACCCCCAAGGGCGTTGCCATTCGATTCCAGGTCGACAAGGATACACACACTGACCTAGTCACTCACTCGTTCGACGGGTTTGCGACAAGGACAGGCGAGGAGTTTCTCACATTTCTCACTCTTTTTGGTGGCGTGAAGCTTGCTGAATCCTTGCTCGAGAAAGCTCGACAACGGGGCGATGACACATCCAAAGAAGAGGCGATGCTCAAACAAGCTCAATTTGCCTTTTTCGGCTTCCTTAATAACCACAAATCAGCAAAGGACTTTGCACTGGGCCCAAAGCCAAATCCCTACAATTATGGCACTATCAAGTACTATCAGCCTAATACCCACGTCTTGACTAACAAAGATGGCAAAGTCACAAATGTCCGATACCATCTCGAACCCGCGGATGGGGAACATCTCTATCCTGACGATGAGGATTTCTTAAAGACGCTTCCTCGGAATTATCTAGAGGAGAATTTGCAACGACGGTTTCCAAATAAGCCGATTGTATTCACCCTCAAAGCACACATCGCAAACCCCGACGATGTGCTGGACGATGCAACTACTCCATACAAGAGCAAAACATTTGTCGATGTTGGGCAGATAGAGATTAACAAGGTCTCAGAGGACAACGCCGACAAGCAGCAACAAATTGCATTCAGTCCTACTCCAGAGAAGGGCGGCATTCAGGGCATCAAATCGTCCAATGATCCTTTGATCCAATCGCGCAAGGGTGTCTACTGGATCAGTGCTCATCAACGAAGACATGAAAAACGATCTGAGTAGGCACACACACTGCAAAATGGCATGCTTCGGGATAGTTTAGTCCAAATTCACTACCATTCTATTGAATACCGTTCGAAGTCCAGCGTCACAACCCACATATGTTCTCGTATGTGAGAAGATGATTGAGCACATTTTCATGTATTCGAAATTCTATGCAACCTCTCCAGTCCGCAAGTGCACGTATTATGAACCCCTTTAAACACTACACTTATCTAAGTTGGGAATCACACAATGGTAAGAAATGACAAGATGAATTACTACGCACACCTTCCAAGTCTTTGAATCAAAGCCCTAACCATTTCGTAGTAAGAACAGATGAACTGTAGAATCTCCGGTTTCTGCTTCCACGTTTCAGGGTATACAACAAAAGAAATCTTTGAAGAAGTTGGAATAACGGATTTATGAAATTCATATGATTAAACCCTATTTTATAACAAGTATTCAGAATTTATCACATTCCTAACTGACTAACCAGTGTAATTACTTGTCTCAGCTGACGCGAGATCCCTTTACCTACCCTGTTGCTATGGTGCCACATTTTCAGCCCGAGAGGCATTGCTAACCGAACAGGGAAATAGTACAGAGTTTTAAGAATATGAATGCTTGCGATTAATAAGGGAATTGTGTTCTTGACCTCAAAGATTGGGCTGGGGCTTTCCAATGTTGGTAGTGGGCAACCCCAAGACCCGCACGGCATTGCCCCCCATAAACTCCTTCAAAGACTCCTCTCTCAAGCCACCTTTTGTGCCAATAATACGTTTAACATTATCCACGCAATCCTTGAACCCCAGCTGTGGGAAATTAGTTCCAAACATGACTTTGGTTCTACCAGTGGTATTGGCAAAGGTAATAAACTCTGGCGCATAATATTTGGGAGACCAGGCGCTGGTGTCAATGTAGACATTCTTGTGCTTCCAAGCTACAGCAACGGTCTCGGCAGCCCAAGGGTATCCGATATGGCCCATGATTATCTTGAGATCGGGGAATTTGAGAGCAATTGTGTCAATATATGGAATCGGACGTCCGACTTCGCTGGGGCAAGCAGGTCCTGTATGGCCAACTTGTGTAAAGAACGGAATGTCAAGCTCAATACACTTGACAAATAACGGCCAATAGTGAGGATCACTTGGCGGTAGGTTCCAAAGCCAAGGTACAACCCTTAGGCCTATGAAGCCTTCTGTCTTCACGTAATGCTCCAAATCTTTGACCGCATTGACAGGATCGTGAAGATTGACAGCAGCGAGACCAAAGATCCGATCTGGGTATGCCCTCGTGAATTCAGCAACCTCTTCGTTGGAGAATATCATCTGCCCGGGACGACTCCATGCAGAAAGACAGATATGGGACACCCCAGCTTCATCCATCAAAGCAATGACTTCTTTTGGAGTGCGTCTCTTGTCTGCAATCTCAGGATCAGAATGACTGTAGGCAAATAAACGCGATACCTCAGGTATGGCGGCACCCAACTAGAAGAAAAAAGAAAACCATCACGTCAGCATATTTTCCATAGAAGGGAATCCTTGAGACTAATTATACCCCAGGAAGGTTGCACCAAACATCAACGATGGGATACTCGAATTTGGGAGACGACATCGTGCCAAGGTTTTGGGATTGGAGACAATAGAGTTCAGAGGAGCCTTTCACTGCTAAGTGCACTTAGATGGAAAGCTTTAATCTAAAAGTCATACAAAAGAGCGAACATAGTCTGGCCCTGTTCTAATATTCGTCGCTTCGGATCGGCAATGCGGTAAAGTCGGTAGAGTTGGACACTTCCCCGCCAACAGCCGGGGAATGTGGGGTAGTGCTGCCTTGTACGATCAATGGCCCCCCCATGAAGCCTTCATTGGAAAGAAATAACTGATAATCACGAGGCTGGCTATGAGACGAATGATGGGATCACTGCGCACTATACATAAGATGAGTTGTGAGTGCTCGCGGCGAAGCATGTTTAATCCACGCCAACATCAGTACGTCAGTATTGAAATCGCTATGGATCATCATGATTAAATTTTGATGGCCTTTTATTCGGCTTTACTTTATGCGAGATGATTTAAATGCAATACAGGGTTCATTGTGTTCCAATTAAGAAGAGAATGTCTAGCCTTTGCAGTACAGCAAAATGTCTATCCAAATAGTCCCTTGAGCTCCTCAACCGCCTTAATCACACTGTTAACCTCTACATCGGCCTTTTCTTTACTCTGCATCTGAAGCTCGTATGTCTGACACATCTCGTCCACCATGAAGGGCTTCAAGACTGATTTCTTTCCTTTCGTGTAATCGTAAATGGCGGTATCATCTATACACTTTGCAGCTATTCGACGATGTTGCTCTGACAATATCCATGCCTCCAATTTAAGAGACGTGGATTTGTATGTGGGCGGCTCAGCCAATCGATAGAGCACAGTTACTCTATCCGGAAACTTCATCGGCTGTAATGAATCCACAGGGTCAGTAGCGTGATCCTTGGCATTCATACAGGCGACCTACAAATTTGAATTCGGTTGTAATACTCTTCAGGATGAGGCCCAAGCTCCGCGGTGTTGGCAGGTCCTCCCATTGCTTCTGTTCTCCAGCATTGCTATTCTTACTGTGGTGTCTAATGAATTGTACCCGTGCAGTCTCGACGTAGCGATTGTACATGACGTTATTAACGTGACCTATGACTCATGAGACCCTGCAATGGCAGTATTAAACTCGGTATTCATACCCTGTTTAGGTCATTAAAACCTGGATCAGACTAACTACGGGAAAGGGTGCTCTTACCATGCTGTCCTAACCATGAATTTCGGTTAGCGAATCTTATGCCCGTATTAGCTAGATCTAGAGATCGTGTCATATTCACCATATCGCCCCAAAGCACCTGATGGTTGTCTAAGCCTCTCCATTCTTTATGTGTAAGGAACCCTCCTTTGCCCGCGAGAAGCTCCAGCCATTTATCTTCCGTGTGCCGTAGCAGCTGCTCTGCCTTTCGCACGCACTCGGCAGGGTGATTTTCATTGCAAAGTCCCTTAATCTGTGCCTGTAGCTCGCTGAACCACCTTGGATTCTGCGGTTCTGTACTACTGAACACGGAAGGATGAGGGCTGAGTTCCGCTCTGTGGTTAGAAAACGAACGCAATTGCCGAGTCAACGGCCTTGCTAAAGCCACAGCGATCTTGGTGGATTGAGAGACAATTGGACCTCGCATGATTAGGTGCTGGTTAACAAAATCTGATCATTGAAGACAAAACGGAACATCCTTCCTGGTTATAAAGGCCATATTAGTGCATGTCTGACAGAATTGACCAAGCTTAGCCGCAAGTGCCGAAATTGCCGAGCGGAGAATGCATTGGCTGAGTCGGTAGCGCAAGTATGATCTGGAGAGAATTTCTTGGGAACAATTTCTTGGCAGGTTAGTGGTGGGTCACTTTGGTGGAAAAGATCGCCTGCGAGAGCTGCCTTTTACTTTCCTCTGTGCCACATTGAATCTGGACACGGGAGAGAATGAAATATGATTTACACTGGGACCCGGTACACTATCCCTATCAGGTGTCACCGTACAAGAAAGCAGAAAGTGATCTTACTTGCTCAATTTGCGTCAGGGTTCAGTGCAGTATATAATTCCCAGACACGACACTCCGTTGTTATCCTTCATGTCTGACTATTTTCTTCGTTACTTATGGTCGCATTCGTCATAATAAGGGCCAGTTGTAGCTCTACGTGAGCGTGCAACTTTCCCGAGAGCGCCGAGCGTCCTGGGTACAACAAGCTGTTAAGATGCAAAGACTGAACTCAATAGTTAATATACCATTCCCATATTTTGTGGGATTCAAAAAAGAAGGCAAATACGTGAGTTCTAGTTAATTACCTGAGAATATTCCACCACTATCCCCAGTAGCAATGCCGCAAATGCCCTGTTAAATAAACAATCCTCATATTCTGGCTATAGAAATGTAGAAGTTGGAAGCACCTCATTATTGGAAATTCATTGGAAGAGAAATAAGGGAACGCTACCACAGCTTTAAATCTGCGATGGCATTATTGGTAAATTTCCTTTCTGTCTACCGTTCACAAGCAGCAAAATTCGAGACCTCACTCTGCTGTGTGATTGAGCTGATTGACTAATCCCGAAGAAGCAATGCCTTCGCAGATCCTTTTTTGCCGAGGGTAACCTGATGTAATCGCGCTTGGTACGGACAGCTGCCGCCTCTGAACAAGAATCACCATTTACAACGGCGTAACATCCCACGTCAATAGAATGACGAATCCTGATGGTGAATTTCGCTCATATAGGTTTCTTACAATGAATAATAAAAATATCATATTATCAATTGAACGCAAACAATTACACACTTCTAAAAGCCGATGATAATATTTAGCGTGGCGTTACTGCTTGGACCCATACCCCGCATTCCACTAGACAGCCTTCACTACAATATGCCACTGGGATCCACTGTATCCAAATTCCGTGACGCTTCTATTGCTCACTTTGGCAATTCATTTATGAATTTTATGGCCATGTTTGTGCCCGAGAAAGCTCACCGAGATATCTTCTCATTGTCGACTTGAATATTCAGTATGGAACATGTTGACTCTCAACAAAATCCGGAATCCCGTCCTTCATTCTTGACTCAGGATGGTCATATGGCACCACCCCTGGGCAAGGTGCGCAAGAGAGCTCGCAAGGCATGTCTGTCATGCCGCGCCCGCAAAGTTCGCTGCGACGTTTCTCAAAGAGGTCGCCCCTGCGCCAATTGCTATCTTGATAGTGAGCCTTGCGTCGTAACGGGAAGAGCGTCGAAATAGTATGTTCCTGAGACATGTCAACGGAAAAGCAAGCAAGGTCCTCCTAACATCTATATACAGTCGCAAAGCCCAATATGACACTAGAGATGGGATACAAGCATCGCTGCCTCCATACCCACCATTACCTGAATATAGAAACGGTCTGGGCACGGTTGAGACATCCGCCAATTTAGAGTCAGTGGACCAAATAGGATCATCCCCAGCTGAGGAGCCTGGCCCACTCCCAGTCCAGTCAATTCCTGGAACCCCTGGTATAAATCAACAGGGTGTTGGCCTTGTGAATTCACAGCCTTCAGGGTGCCCAGGAACATTCGAAAACCTCCCCAGTGGTCACCTCTATTCTCTAGAAGGTAGATCAGTCTCTCCACTCAAGCTTTCACTGCTGATCACACCATACAGCTTCACAAGACAAGTCTGGAATTGGCGACTTGCCGTCATTCTTATTAGAGACCAATGGCCCATTTGACAATATTCAGGGGCAAGCACCCATACCCATCAATCCCACTGGGCCTTCAGAAGTTATCTACTGCTGCTACTCGTTCCTTTCGATCGCAAACATTCATCAAATTCCTCAGCAGGACGCTAGCTATCTTGAGACCCAAGGATGTCTCAAAGTTCCAATGCGATCCTACCTTGACCAGATAATGCGGCAGTATTTTCTCCATATTCATCCATTTTTGCCTGTGGTCAATGAAGGCGACTTCTGGGAACTTTACGACTATGGTACTTATCACTCAAACAAAGAGCCGATATCTTTACTTCTGCTGCAGGCCATGATCTTTGCGGCTTGCACATTTCTGTCTGACTCAACGATTCAAGTCCTTGGTTACCAGGATTTTCGATCAATGCGGGCAACATATCTACGCCGGGCAAAGCTGTTGTATGACACGGAATGCGAATCATCTCCTCTTGTCATCGGCCAGGCGTGTGTTCTTCTATCATTCACCTCCTTATCAGCTTCGAGGAAACCAAATACAATATGGCTGAGCCTTGCAATCGAAAACGCGAAACTTGCCGAAGATTTAATCACGATGAACCCCCTTGCAGGTTCAAAAGAACAGAATGGCCTCAAAAGACTTTGGTGGTGCTGTATCATACGAGACCGCTCCATAAGTCTCTTGATGAGACTTCCGATTCGAGTCACCAAAGATCAATTTGAATTTAACGCTGATCCTTTATCTTCGAAAGACTTGGAAGATGAGATTGAAAGGTCCAAGGTCTATAGCCCTGCCACAAAGATGAGGTTAGGGAAGATCCTTGATCACTCGATTCAGCTATACACTATCCTCACGGACATCTTGTCCCTCATTTTTCCACCGAAGGGCATGCAATTCATCATAGAAAGGAGACTAGAAGATAGCGGCATTACGCTTCAACATTGCAAGAGCGATCTAAAAAGATGGCATTCGCTAACCATTCGTGAGTTGCCAAATCCTTGTGTCTGCTCCGATCAAGGCACTATTGGAATGTCCCCACAGGACGCTTTACCCGTAAATGATGAGTCCGTTATCATGTACATCAATGTAATGCACATGTACTACCATACAGCACGCATCGTCATATGCCACCACGAAGTGCTCCAACTGGACACTGTACGAATACAGACTGCGAAATCTCGTTCGCCTGCCAAAGATTTATCGAGCATACTTGACATCCGATGCGAACTACAAGACGCAACGGCAGGGATCAATGCATGCCACACAGAGCTATTTAACCTGGGTCTCGTCCGATGGTTGCCAATATCGGCCATCGGATTCATTATTTTACCTCTTCTACTGAACATACTAGATATGAAGCTATTTGCCCAGATGGGTGCTGATATAAACAAGTCAGCAGAGACAACACAAAAGCATCTCAACGTCCTGATTCAGTTCATGAGAGTGTACCGGCCACGATTCGACGGCATCGAATGGGTGAGCGAAATGATTCGTCACATCATAGGTCTTGCCCAATTGGACGGATCAGTGATTAAGAGAAAGAGGGGAAGTATTAACTGGGTTGACATATTTGCCTCCCAACCCAAATCCTATCTCCGCTTGGTCTTAGTCTTGGACATGGGCCTCAGCAAAGGCCGACTAGCGCAAGACGGGGACTTTCCTGAGAACCTGAGGGGGTTGTTCTCGTTCAACGCCAACCCTCTCAGGGACTTTATCTCGGGTAATTTCATAAATGGGGAGATTGTGCGTGGCCAGAGGCCGACCGCTGAAACAGAGCACCGGAAATATCCGAACACCAGAGCGCACGAGCAATATGAACATGAAGTCCTGGGGCTCGACGAGTGTCTCATTGCTACCCTCGAGAATCAGTATGGTTTCGGTGAGAACCTGCAGCTGCTGGACATTGGCAGCCCTGGAAATGATGGGGAATCTATACCGTCAGAGTTTGCTGAGATGCAAACAAACGAGGAATACTCATCAACTTAAGGCAGCATTGGTGATGAAAAAAAGGGAGCTGATGCCTATGTTAGCTTGGAGAATAAGTAAAAGGATTGTTTTCTCATAGTATTAAAATATAAATTAAGATGTCATATCTATTTGAGTAGCTAAAAGAAGCTATACCAAATTGTCGTGTGCTGTCATATCCGCGACAGGATAAAAAACAGACCGAGATACCTGAAACGCCTTGGACTGTTCAATAACACCGTTTTACATCCTCTTGGGATCCAAAAACGCCAAACACTCGTGAAATGCCTTGCGAATGGACCGGCCTAGAGCTTCCACGCACTTCCATAGTTTTCTGGGAATATAATTAACCAGCCAAAGGATACCGTTCAATAGGTGCCATAAACACCTGCCGAAAAATCCCAGCAATGCTCGGAGAGCTTCATAAGACATTTTCCCGAACCCCTTGATGAAGCTGAGGATTGCCTTGGGTATGTCGATAAAGACGGCTTTGACAAGAGAACAGAAGGCATTCCAAATGTCCTTCAGGGTGATGCTGCGGAAAAAGGAAAAGACGGCGGATATGGCTGTGTGGAAAAGAGAGAATAGCTTGGCGACAACGTTGAAGACTGACTCGCCGATAGTCTTCATACCTCGGCCAACCCAAAGGCAGACTTCCTTGGTGGCGGCGGGAATTCGAGTGATTACTCTCCAGATGGCGAGAAGAATCCTCTTGAGATAGCCAGGTACTTTCTTGGCGACCTTCAAGATTTCTTGGGCTCCCTTTTTGATGTTGCCAGGCAGCGCAACGACTTGCTTCTTTATGCGAGAGGGAATCTCTACTACTTGTCGCTTGCACCAGGCACCGATGCGGTGGCGGCGTTTCCAGACAGCTTTTCCGACGTCTCTGGGGATATCGTACAGAAGGCCCTTGGGAATGTACCATATGAAGACCGCAACAAACCCGACGATGCCTTTGAGCGCGCGACGCACAATCTTCATTTCCTTCCGGTGCGCCGTCTTCCACCGCAGCCATGCGCCGGATCGTCGAGAAGGGAGGTAGGCGACAATTTCGCGGTGGCCATTGCAGGCAGCCAGACGAAGGGCAATGGCGCCATCGGGAGCAACCAGACTGTCGTCGGCGCCGTAGTCCTCCATCAGCACCCTGACCAGCGCCAGATGCCCTCTCTCTGCGGCCAGCTGCAGCGGTGTTCGCTTCGGACTCGATGCGGATTCTTGGAGGTATTTGCTTCCGACTAGGTAAGGCGAAACACCAAAGGCGTTTACCGTGGCGCCGAGGGCCACCAGCCGGCTGACCATGGGCGTCCTGCCGGCACGCACTGCGGCGAGCAGCGGCGTCTCGCCACTCGAGTTGGTGACATCGGGCGACACAAAGCCGCGGGACACAAAGTCTGCGACGATGTCATCGTGGCCGGCCTCAATCGCAGAGAAGAAGGCGGTGACAATGTCGCGCTCGAGGAAGCAGGCTTCGGCTTCGCTGGGGTCGACTGAGCGGTTCTCGACGATGCGGAGATAGCGCTGCGTCTGCTGGTCTACCGTCGGCTCGTGTAGGATGGGCAGCGTCAGGGCTGTGGCGCGCTCGACGCGGGAGTAGAGGGAGTCATCGTCGGTGGGCGAGTAGGCCGGGACGGGGTTGCGAGACGAGTCGTCAAAGGGAAGGGTTGCTTGGTGGGACGTCATGGAGCTTGTGTGGGTTTGTGGTGATGGTGGTGGGAGCTTGGGACACACGAACCGAGATGCAGTGATCAACCAAATGCTGCATCTCTGGGAGTCATCATGACAGTATATAACAGTCGCATTCGCACGCAGCAGCTTGGACTAGCTGTGCACGTCGGTGCAGGCATCCTCGTCGTGGTGAACGTTGTTGGCGGACGGTTGAACGTGTCGCAAGGAGGGCGCCTCAGCTGAGAGCACTTAGCCCCGAGGCTGACCCAAGCCACACCACAAGGTGCACCAGTGGGCGGGATCCACTGCGCTGGCTGCTGTAGTGTTGGCCACTCACTGTGGGTTAGTGGCTCCTTCGCTAGAGCTTTTAGTGCTCGTCTCTTTAATTGAGCCCTACGCAAACCAAGATGAGGCAGCCGTCGCGCTAAGCGCCGCAGGTGTGTGCCTCGTCCCGCTTTGACGCCGCCGTTGGCCTCCAAATGGGGACCTGGTCGTTGGTGGAGGCTGAGTCGACCCACGTTGAACGAGAAAAACGAGGCAGCCTGAAGCATCAATTAATTGAGTCACATTCGCTATTGACACATAAAAGAAGAGAAATACCGGTTTGCCCAAAATTACCTGTCCAATTTGCCCTCTATCCCGGCCGACATAGTCGCGGAAGTTCAACTGCGTCTCTGACACCCATGCAGTGAAGAACACTGTCAGTCATCTCATAGCGCTCTCCAAATCCTTTGAAGATATCACAGTAGACTTCGAAGCTTCTCTCGTCAATCTCAACACCAGGGCTTCCGTTGGGTGTCGATTGTGATATGTGGCATACAAATGGCAGGAGGCAAAATGGAACACTAGCAGTTTGTTTAGTGCATGTCGCGTGAGACGTAAATGAGGCGGCTTACAATGTATTTGACAAGTATCTCGCCAGATTCTTTTCTTCTAGTGCAGCGAAGCTTTTGGTGATGTTCTTGAGCGATTCGGAAATTTCTTCTGATGCATACCATGTTGCGTAGAAATTGGTGCCTTCTGACTCGTTGTTGCTCACAAGCTGGAGAAGGTGATTATTCAACCGTGCTTTGGCAGTGCTACTCGAACAATCAGCTTCTTTCCATAGGTATATTGGACAGGTGCTTGTTACAAGTAGTAAATATATACAGCATGGGTAAAGAGCGACAAGGATGCGTGCACGCCAGGGAAATGCGCCAAACTATGGAACTCGGCAAGAGCCGCTCCATACCACTCATCCAACTTGGACATTGAGTCTTTCAGCCCTTGGACAGTGTGGATATAATCACTCTTTTCAGGCTGTCTGGGGTAACACACCATGATCACATCGTTTAATGCAACGGCAAGCTCACAGAGCGACTCCACCAGTTGCACCAACGCTAGCTTTGTGACGGGATCATAGACTACCGAAGCCCCAATCTCCTCCGAGAGGTCCTCTTCCAGTAGCCCTGGCAGACTAAAGTCAAAATCAGTTGGTTTAATTTGGAGAGGACGGCCAAAGCTGAGGGCCATAATTCTGTCGCGAAGAATGCAGCACCACCAAAGCCGCTTGAGTGTTGCTTTGTCTTTTGAGCTGCCATCCATCAGCTCATACTGATCCGCACCAGCTCTCTGAGCCAAGTGAATTGCAGTATTGAGCCAATAACTATTGGTCCTGTCAGAAATAGTAGGAGCGTGATATGTCAACATAATCGCAGTCTGCGCACTGCTAACATCATCTCGACACTCATCCATATGAAACAAGCTCTTGAGATAGATTAGTTTTCCATGGGCTGCATTTTGTCCGTATGAAGTTTTCTCACTTTTGCATTATAATAGAACTTATTTCGGGCTTCTCGCACAGATAAAAAACCAAGATCCTCGAGTGTGGCTCGCGAAACAAACTATTGAAATAGTTAGTGACCTTGGACTATATCAATACCCGTAAATGATACATACTGGGCAGGCTAAAAAGACCAATGCTTGCATGACAACGAGAGAGAAACGTGCAGAGCGTTCTGACACAATAGACTGAACGTTGTAGGTGGCCCAAAATTCCTGTTCATTAATCAATGGGAAGGTGGGGTGTACAAGCAAGAAATATTGCTTAACGAATTCGTCCAATGCGGCCTTTCCTGGCAGGTGAAGACATCCTCTTTGCTCAAGAAATTCAAAGTCCGCTTTGTCTACCTTGTAAAGCGTATCTGCGGAAATGAAAGGATAGGATGCGAATGCCACGTATTTGGATTCACCAGACTGTTGGCCATGACGAGGCATTGGATTTGTTGACAACTCTCGCGGCGATTTCGGATGATTATAAAGGGATGAAGATCGCGGCCAATTTTGAGGCTTGTCGTAGGATTCACCGATATTGTTAGTGTTTGGTATTGAAGCATTGCCGGTGGTTATACTCGGTACTTCGCCCATGGAGCCCGTATCGGACGGTGTGCCTATTCCCGATTCCCCGTCAAAGCTAGCGAGGAATTCTTGAAGCTCCAACAGACTTTGCATGGTGCCCAGCTCTGGATGGAACTCTGGGAAGCTTCTGTCACTTTGACCATAGAAAGATGGTGTCGATATCTCTTCGAGCTCCACTCTTGGCTGATCATCTGCGTTGCTAGCTATTGGCTCTATTTCTTCACCTCCTGTTTTGTCTTGCTCTTTTGGCCCATCTTTGCTTTTTTCATGAAGCTCTACATCTAGTTGTACGATTTGCTGATGTGGATCTACAACAGTACCACGTTGCCTATCTCCATCAGTATATTGCTGTCAGGGGGTATTAAATCAGAGGAATCAGGCTAAGCTACCTGCGTTGCCTGGGCGGAATGATGCATTCGTTCGCATCCAAATTGCAGTTTGTGCATGGGTGACCATGTATAACAACATCGCACCGAACCTTTCTCGTACGGCATGATAGACAAGCGCGGGCTGAACGATGCCGCTGTTTTGGGTCGACTCGTTGGAAACTGGCGCGACGGGGCATTTTGGCTTGGCTAAATGCACGGCGACTTTGGTCAAAATAGTACTCCAAAAAATGCTGAACAAGTCAAGCGACCGCGATGCGTTATCAGTTTGCACTGGTAAAGCAACGACGTCTATAGAATTACTAAGCTATGGCTGGAGAATGCTGACGGTTATCTAAGGACGCCGTGCATGTTTTGCCGAGGGTACTGTGACCTCGCATCACTCTGTACCACGTCTGTCGGAGTGCATCATGATAATCCCTGCAATTCAGGTATCTGCAAAGAGTAATGGCCGTATATGCTAAGATGACTAGCAAATAAGTCACAGGGTGTCAATGCATTCGTTTTTGCTAGCAAAGAGATCTGCCAAGAGGGCTTTTCTGATGGTTTTAAGGAGGAGCTATCAGCTACAATATCGCAGACATGCCGAAGCACAGTTGATAAAAATGGTGAATACTACAAGTTGGCACATGACTAAACGAGAACACGCACCAGATCCAACAATCAACCATCTCCCTTGATAAGAGCCACATGTAAAAGAATATTGTTCGACATGATGGCCATATTTTAAAAATAACTGCGATAAAGCCTCCAGTATTTAGATCTTGCTATCCGACCGGTCTTGTCCTAGTCGGATTAGCCCTTCCTGGAAACATGTCGCAATCAGGACCCCGTCATGAGTCCAAATCCGCTGGACAACAAGGCCCCTCTGCTGTCTTGCCCACGGGGTCTCAACCTCTGCCAACATCCACTCATCTGCTCTAACCATGGCCTGGTTGTGAAAGAAGATGGTATGATTGAGTGTGACCATCATCTCCACTGTCCCGTTAGCACAGGTGCTAGCTTGAGAGCGAGAGTTTTCTTCTGCCTCCTCGCTCGCTAGTTCGTGGAAAGAATCGATAACGCTACTTTTGGAATGCCCATCATTGTTCAGGGATTGGATGATGGACTTGATTGATGATGAACTGTTGAATCGATCAGCATGGTGAGCGCGTGCCACCGTGCCAATGAAGTAGTGGTCGGTGATGTAGGCCAGCGCAGCGAGGTGCGGCTTATGGTTCAACATGGCCTCATTTCTACGGTTGAACTCAGGGCCACTTTTGGCACTTTCATGAACCCTGATCCAGTGATGTAATCGTATTGACTCTGGCCCTTGCCCGTCTTTGTCGGTAGTAATTCTCACGGCTTCATATAAACTCCCTCTATCAGCCTGACAAGTCTTGGTCAATATGCTTCTGTCAACCTCCTCCCCATGTTTGGATGGGGGCGTCAGTTCTATTGAAAGACCAGGCATGGGTAATTGGTGTTGTAACTCTTTTTTCCCAAAACCGTCTTCAGCCGTGAAGCTAATTAGCGTTGTGAAGATGGGTTTTCCAAACTGTCTTGCTTCAACCATCCTTGTGGAGATGGTCTTTCCATCACGGATTCGATGAAGATGATACAATATACGCCCTTCAGCTCGGGCTGGGAGTAAGAAGTGAGAGTGCATGCTATGCACGAGGTAGGTAGGCGGGAGGCTTTCTTGCGCAATCGCAAGTGACTGGGCGATGACTGCGCCGCCAAAAATGCCACGCGCCCATAATGGATGCCACAATGTTTCTTTGTTTGTAAAGACGTCCTGACCCTCTTCGGGTACGGGGACAAATGATAACATATGTTCAGTCGGTAGGCTCCGGCCTTGGTTGTCCTGAGGCGTCGTCATCGCTACAGCCCATGAACACTGATTTTGCTATCGCCTCAATGCTGGCTGATCATCAACCCGAATCCATGCGATTCTAAATAACACCTTGTGCTTTGAAATAGCCCTTTAAAATCGGCTTGGAAATTTATTGGGTTGTGAATCTGATTGGTGTATCTCGACTGAATGAGTTTACAAATTCGGCTACCAACGCAATGCCATCTCGTCAATAGCCGAGGATCAGCTGGGATCAAAGCCAGTGGCTCCGCATGCGCTCTCTAATAATTATAACAGCTTTTCTCGACACAAGTAATGATGTCATAGACACAAAACAAATTCGCCCCTATTTTATAAACTGGTGAAGCAATCTTTTCACCCAGGTCGCCTCTCCATGTTGATTGAGAGCAAATTTCTGATTTCATGTTGCGGGCAGTGCGAATTAGACAATCTGTATTCTCCTTGCTTTTGATGAATAAAAAATTAATTTACGTGATCCTTGCTCCAAATCGGTTTTTCCGTGGGACTCCGATCTCCCCAGAAGTCTTTCCAGCTAAATTTCTTGACCTTTTTCTGGAAATTTTGGATCCCATGCTCGCCCTCAGAACCAGGAACCATCATTTCCTTGAAGGTGGTTTGGATCAAGTCAGCCTGAGCTTGGCTTTCGGGTGCACACCAGCCCACTCTCGTCAACTCCTTGTTGATAGCTGCGGACCTTGGAGCACACTTGTCAAGCTGGTCCAGGTACTTATTCAGCCTAGTATCCAACGTTTCGCCAGCATCGGTGACGGCGTGCAGCGCTCCTACACGCAGCAGTTCGTCTGGAACAATCTCTCTTCCGGACAGCATGCCTTCCCGGGCCATCGAAGGTCCCCATTCCCGTACAAGATATTTGGAGATTATGGCGGGGCTGACACCAATTTTAATCTCGCTTAGAGTCCAGCGGGCTCTTGGCGACACCAATCGCACGTCGCATACAAATGTGAGGCCGACGCCACCCCCGAAGCAGGGCCCATCAACAAGAGCGATGGTTGTCTGCGGGAGATGGTCAATAGCATCGTATAAGCCCTTGACTTTGGAAAAGTAGCTTGACTCGGCGGATGTGTCAGTTGTATTAGTACCGCCGCTGAGGTCCATACCAGTGCAAAAGTATTTTCCCTCAGACTCTATCACAACATGGTAGACGGATGAATCCTTGGAAACAGCGTTGAAGAAGTCCGTTAGGCCTTGCAGCATTGAATTAGTCAGTGCGTTCCCGTTCTTTGGTCGCGTAAGTGTGACTTTTATGGCGGTGCCAGCGCGAGAAACCCGGTATTCTCCAGTATCCTCCACCACTTCCCATCGCCTCACTGGATTTACATGTTTTAGTGCCTTTGGTGATGACTCTTGCGATAATACCCGAGCTCGTGTTGATGCAAGTGCAGCACCAGCTCTGCTTCCGTATGGAATGCCGATTTGAGTAGATATCCATTGTCCAGTAGTAATCAACTTGTCAAGGTCAATCCCGGTACGAATGCCGGCCTTCTCGAGTGCGTAAACAACATCTTCGGTGGCAACATTACCCTTTGCGCCTGGGGCATAGGGGCATCCTCCCAGGCCCGCAACGCTACTGTCGAAAGATCTTATGCCCATCTCATAGGCACAGACAATATTGGCGATGCCTTGGCCGTAGGTATCATGGAAGTGGCCGGCAAGCTTTTCTGCTGGAACCTCCTGAAGCAGGACTTCCAAGAGCTTCCGAGTGGCATGGAATGTGCCCACTCCTAGAGTATCCCCGAGGCCAACTTCGTAGCATCCCATGTCGAGAAAACTCTGGACAACGCGTAGAACATCCTGAGGGGGTGTTGGTTCAGAAGATAAAGGATCAGAGAAAATGCAAGATGTCACACTAAGGATAGGATTCAGTAAGTTACTTCATCGCTCACAATTACAATTTAATAGCTTACCCACGGACTTTCATTCCCATTTTGATAGCCTTCTGGGCCACTTCCTTGGCTTGACCAAGAGCTTCGTCGACGGTGCAATTCTGGTTGGCCTTGCTAAAAGCTTCCGTTACAGACGCGAAGACTACCACCTCCGTTGCACCGGCTGCTTTTGCGTTCTCCAAACCCTTGAGATTGGGAGCCAGCACCGGGAACTCGATATGGCCGCTCTTTTGGGAAGAGAGGCGAAGAATTTCATCCATGACCTGGGCGCCATCGGCCAGTTGTGGCACCCATTTCGGTGAGACAAAAGAGGTCGCCTCGATGGCACGCAGTCCTGTATCTGCCAACCGCTCAATTAGCTCAACCTTGGTGGCTGTAGGTATCGACTGCTTGAGATTTTGCAGTCCATCCCTTGGCCCAACCTCCAAGATTCGTACAGCTCTGTCCTGGCTTGGTGAAGAGAATTGACGGATTGAAAGCGCTGCGGCGTGCTTCCACAATAATTGGCGGCGAATCTTCCTTTGGGGAATAGATGGGCCACCAAGCCCAAGAGACCGCGACCGTAGTAAATAGTTTGTCATGGCAAGTTATTCAGTGGATAAACCAAGCCTCAGCAGGAAGATTCCATAGAAGACGATAATCATTCAACTCATCATAAATTAAGACCAATCCAATGATTATCTTGGCTCACGGTAGCATGCAAATGCGCTGCATTGACCCTTGCTCGTACCGCAAAGCTTAGTGGGACGTCATAGCCGAAGTCACCTCGGGTAGTTAAACAGAGCAAATCGTTACCATCGTCTGTTGTGATCATTTTGTTAAATTGTCATCAATATGAACATTCAAACAGTGAAATTCCCTAAACGAAAATTAAAAGGGAAAAATAGAGGGGGTTTGATCTTACCTAGTTGCTCTTCGGGCACTGAAATAGCTTCATCTGCTCCCTCAAATTACGCGCGTTGGTGTAGGGTAAGAGTCGGCTTAGTGCTTAGTCATTTGAGCATACCGTTTTGCCACGGGTACCCGCGGCTCTAATATTTCATAGGGCCCATGTGAATTACGTCAGCAATTACTCTGTGACCATTATAGCTGCCTAGCTCTAAGACAAATAAATCTATTTATTGATATTTACGACCAGCTTAACAGCTTTTTTATAACAAATATACTGTAAATGCATGCTTCTAGAATACGGACGGGGCCTTGGCCATGCCATGGCTTCGGTATCATGAAGGGCTGCTGACATAATCGACACGGGACCCGTGCACCAACCAGATGCCACTCGTTTTGTGAACATCCATTTAGGCCTCCTGACTGACCAAGCATGGACAACTCGATTTGAGGAACCATCGGCATCATCATGGTCATGCAAATTTAAATGAGAAAAACAACTTTGCCCAGGTAATCGATAGCAAGGGGTTGCTAGTTACATGTATCTGAACACAATTTTATTCGGTCACAGCCATTCAGTGCGCTGAATTTACAATCTTATCGTTGATGAATTTCGCCGCTTCAGATAGTGTCATGTCTGCTTCGGGTGCATTTCCTGCCATAAATACCCAGATATGTTGCATACCTTCGGCCGATTGGAAAAGTACTTCAACTCCTGCTGACTCTGCCCTTTCTGCTAGCCGGGCTGCATCGTCTTGGAACACCTCAGCTGTGCCTGAAGTCAGATACATCGGTGGAAACCCCGTAAAGTCTGCATTTAGCAAGTCGACGAGCGGTTCGTCCACGGAGGTGTTACCGATGTACAATGCGACTGCACCATCCATCCCACCTTCATATACAAGGGCGTCTGTCTTGAGGTTTGCTTGGTAGCTCTTTCCAGTGAGCTTCATGTCGAACCAGGGAGAGAAGGCTGCAATTGCGCCCGGAGTATCAAGTCCAAGGTTACGGGCTGCTAGCGTGGCCGACACTGCCAAGTTTCCACCGGCAGAGTCCCCGGCGAAGGCAATGTTTTTGCTAGAGAAACCTTTCTCATTGACCAACCACTTATACGCGGCAACTGTGTCGTCAATTTGCTGAGGGAATTGGTGTTCTGGAGCCAGTCGGTAGTCAATAATGATTGCCTGGCACCCCACTCTTTTAGCTAGATGCCCCACCAGCTTGCGGTGACTTGATGGAGAGCTTGATACAAATCCTCCTCCGTGTAGATATAATATGACAGAGGAGGTTGAAGCTGAGAGAGGGGAACACCATATGGCGGGCCGGACGGTGCCTGGACATTTAACCTCGTGATAGGTAACGTCTGTCGGTTCCGCCGTTACGCATGAAAATTCCTCGCTGATTATTCGATGCAAATCGAGATCTATACCATCCATACGAATGAATTTACTCACTTTGCGATGCAAAGCTTCTATGGCGTGTGACTCTTGTGAAGGCATTTTATTTCGGGTGTATGGTCACGTGGGTCGTTTTGGTACAGGAGTTCTTGTTGCTAATAATTTGGACTGTCCGGGTTATCCATCTGGCTTACGCCTCGAGTTATTTGTATTCTGGTAAATCCGAGGTAAGGCATTGGCAGGGTGTTGGAAGAACTAGCAAGTGGTGTGAATGTTTTGGGAATGGTGATTAATATGTGCTTGTGAAACCTGCTCCCATCACAATTAAGGCTTCTACATCCCCGCCTACAGAAATTGGAGTCAATAATACGGACATTAGAAAGTGCGACCTCGAGATGTGTGGAATATCAGGTTGCTGGAATCTTTGCAGCATTTTAGGTCGCAGCGCAGATGGATTGACACTGACGGTATCTTACATGATATCACCATGTCATAATGCTATGAAACTTCTGCTCTATTGACTCGTACCATAACAAATTATTCATTCTTCATCTTTCGGTGCGGGGGTTACGTTGCCTAGAACTAATGAGAGTTGCATCAACATGTTGATATCCGAGGCTTTCACGCCTCGGCCCGAATTACAACATGTGTTCGGACGGACGGCATGGACTTAATGGCGTTACCTATGGCGCCACAACTGGCTGTAACTTTCAATGTACATTAAGGTCAAAATTCATTTCCATTTGCTGTATCAGCTCCCTTCATGGAGAATGATCTCGCTGTCGCTGTCCAAATGGACAGTGCAACTTTATAACAATTAGTGTACTATGCATGACATAACTTCATCTCTTTACATGATATTACCTTTGTGCTGTAGCTTTTGGAAAGAGGTTAACCATTTGTTATAGGGTTGAAGTTATAGACAGTTGAGATGGAAGTTTTTTGTGAGCCCATTACAATTGATTTCGACGTAGACCGCAAGTACAATTCAATTACTTACCTGGTATACAAGGTCAATTTCTACAATGCTCTCAAAAAAAAAATTCTTAGTTCATCTATGTTCGGTCGATGAATTCTCTCTCAGCTGATTCGGCATCATGATCGTACGTTAGTAATACCGGAACAGATTAGTAGTAGTGGCCCTCGGCCCTCGGAGATCATGTATATCAAAGCAGATCTTGTTCACATACTATGGATGGGTTTTGAATTTCACAAATACGGTAGAACTATTTCTATCTTAATTGTGGCATGGACGATAACTTGGCAAAGAACAAGATTAACTGAACTTCTCATCACTAAATCCTTGAGCTACTAGACATTGTGTTTGTCCCTTGTCTACACAAATAAGGCTTGGTTTCTCGTTACTGAGGCGCTGTCAAGAAATTATAATTTATCAACCAAGCAATTGGATATGGCTCCACATGCTACCGCACCCGTAAATGGGGTCAACCCAACTGAGACCAAGCGAGTGGACGAGGCTTTCATTCGCCAAGCCATCAGTAAATCCAACTTGAATGCATTGCGACTTGCACTGTATCAGGTAACTGGGGATCCCGACCTAGCAAAGATGCGCACACGTCGCCATGCTATCCGTGGCGGTGCTATGTTTGCTCATGTGCTGTGCGATGAAGACATTCCAGCATTGAAGGAGAAGGCATTCAACTATCTCTCTAAGCGCAAGCCAGATGATCCCATGCCCTCACCACCATCGAAAGCTGAAACGAAGAAATTGGCCGACATCTTCGGTGATGAGCCGGTTGAGGACAGAGAATTTGACTACAATTATGAAGAGCTGGCTTATGAGGAATTTCCCCGCCTTGCTCAATGGACGGAGAAGAAGCCTTCGCCAGAAAAGATTGCCAAATTCAAGGTCGTGGTTATTGGAGGTGGCATAAGTGGCGTGGCCATCGCCGTACAGTTCAAGAAGCTTGGACTCAACTTCGAGATACTTGAGAGACAGAGCGGCATTGGAGGAACCTGGCTGCTTAACAGATATCCCGATGCCCGAGTCGATGTCACAAGCTTTCTCTTCCAGTTCAAGTTTCTGAAGAACTACCACTGGAACGAGTACTTTGCCACGGCTGACGATACTCGGAAATATCTTGAACACGTGGTCGATCAATTCGAAGTGAGGGATTATTTCAAATTCAATCGTGAGGTAGTCAGTGCTACGTGGGAGGAGGACACCAGCGAGTGGGTGCTCACTGTTGCGCACGCTGACGGCCAGACTGAGACATTGAGATGCAACGCCATTGTTAGTGGAAGCGGTCTCTTCGCTACACCTAATCTGCCAGATATTAAGGGAATCAAGGACTTCAAAGGCGATATCTTCCACACTGCGCAATGGGACCACAGTGTCGATTACTATAACAAGCGTGTGGCCATTGTGGGCACGGGATCAACGGGAACTCAACTTGCGCCCGCTGTGGCACGAGAGGCCAAGTCGCTGACGGTCTACCAGCGAACGCCCAACTGGATCATGAACATGGAAGGTCTTCGCACGGTCATTGATGATCGCATTCGATACGTTTTCGACAACATGCCGTACTACTGGAACTGGTACTGCTATGCAGCCCACGTCGCATCTCAGCAGCTTCAAGGCCTGCAGACTTATGACAAGGAATGGCAAGCCAAGGGGGGCGCTATCAATGAGCGCAACGACCTTGTGCGTAAGGCTCTCACAAAGTATATTGAATCGAAGACAGAAGGCAAGCCGGAGCTTTTTGAGAAGCTGTTGCCCAAGGTTCCCCCGTTGGTGCGACGCCTTGTCGTGGATAACGGATTTTATGACATGCTGCAACGCGACTCGGTGGAGCTGTTAACCGAAAATATCGAAACATTCACAGAAAAGGGAATCAAGACCGTGGATGGAGTAGAGCATGAGCATGACATCGTTGTGCTTGGAACCGGCTTCAAGGTTACAAAATACTTCTGGCCATGCAAGTATGTTGGCCGGAACGGGGCGACTATCGATGATTTGTGGAAGAAGGATGGCCCGAGGTCATATCTGGGCCTTGTTATTCCTGGAATCCCCAACTTCTTTTCCCTCTATGGTCCAAACCACCAACCCCGTGCTGGAGGATTTTACTCTTGGGCCGAGATCTGGGGGCGTTACATCGGCGATAGCATTGTTTACCTCATCGAAAACGACAAAAAGTCTATGGACTGCCGTAAAGATGTTTTTGATGAGTACAATGCCAGACTAGACGTTGAGTCCAAAAATCTCATCTGGGAGCAGGAGGGTCATGGATACTATGTCAATGAGAAAGGTCGCCAAACTGTTAACGCCCCGTGGCACACTGGCGACTATCATCGAATGGTGAAGAAGCCCAACTTTGATGACTTTGAGATCCGGTAGATTGTTTGCAAAATAATGAAGTCTCTGAGCGTAACCTTTGCTCGGTCGAGGACTTGTGTGGATAGTTAAGGAACCCTCGGACTTGTTTTTGTTTTGCCTTGTGTAAACACTCTGCAATTTGTCTTTTAATAGTGTGAATTTAGGCCCTATTAGTTAAAAATCTATTTCTATTCATGATATACTGCGATTGTGCTATTACGAAATGAACTTCGCGGCTAAAACGAGCTTGCGATTGGAAACTCGTAAATATGCTCTGCGAGACACCATGCTTCGCGCAATGAGCCACCAATGTCATGATGGGTACTTGAATTTTATAACACAGAGTTTAATACTCGTTGACGCAGTATAATAAAAAAACCAATTCTATTACCTTCTTTCTGCCATAAATTGAAACCCCGTCACGGTGGTCGTCAATGTATAAAGTCCAACGTGCTCATGCTAACCTCCAAAACATTTCACATATCTGACGTGACGCCTCCTTTAATAAGGTGATTCATCCAGTCCGCAAGAAATAGAGCAATTGTTCTGTAAAAAAGACTCGCATGTCAGCACCAAGGGACTGGTATCTGGTTAGTGAAGGCGACCTACGAGTGGGGTGCAACTCTCATGAAATATGGCCAAAAGTCTCGATAAAATCTGAGTGGACCTTCCTTTCGGATAACCTTAACAAAACAGTCCATGGTCCCAGAATACATTGGTAAACCGTTCGAAGGCCCAGAATTAATGGACTGGTTCTGTAGCCGTGTCTTCACAAAATCGAACGGGATACTAATAAACGCGCCCGCGAAGCCGGCAATGAACGCCGATAGTGCGGTCCGTTTTTTCCGAGACATGTTCGAATACTTCTGAATCTGATATTTGGACTCCGAGAAGAATGCTAATTGGCCAAAGTTTGTGGACATTGCTCGAATGATGGTTGGCGCGGCCCCCTTCCAGAGACTCAAAATCCCTTCGGTTTTTGAAATGCGCCAGAGAGCGTCAATAGCCGATGCATAGTTGCTTCGGTGTTGAATTGGTCTCATAGAATCGGCCTGCATACGGATCAAAGCCACTTCTGTCGGATTACCGATGAAGGCTGCCAGAGCACCGGCGCTGAGTCCTGCAAGAGCTCTACCGCCAAACCCAAGGTTGGTACCATTCTTGTGAGCCCGTTGCTCAAGGCGTTGCTCGAACGTAGAAAAGAGGCCGAGTCGCAGTGTTCCATAAACAAGCTGTCTAAGAAGACCGGCTGAGAGACCCTGGTACAGGTTGAGAAATCCTTCGCGCGCGATGGTATTTTTCGCAATGGCCCATGGGGATACTCTGGCATTGCTTTGGTCCATCAGCTGCATCCGTACTTTGACTGTGTCAATAGGTTGGATGCAAATAGTGGCAATCATCCCAGAACTACAGCCCACGACGAAAGGAGCCGACGCTTTCATAAGAATATCCATCTTGTCCATTTGGCATTGGAATTGAATATTTGGAATTCGGTCTTAGAATATGTAGCTGAATCTCTCGGCAGATATTTCCGATGGTGGGATGCCATTAGCTCATAGTATTCTAATTCTACAGCGTGTCAAGGCCTAATCCATGTTCTATCCGAAATCTATGCTTATCGGTCCCGAATCTTGATTCTTACTAAGTATCTGCAACGTGTGAGTGGCCCCCTGCAGTTAGTGTTTTGATATAGAGAGCGATCGCCACCTCGGGGAGGATGGGTAATAGCCTCGGCTAAAGTTGTGCTTTGTCATGCATTGGCTGATTATTGAGGGGAAGCAATGATCCTTTTGGTGTGTCATATGACTTACTCCAGACAGCTCCATCCATTGTCACGGTTTTTGAGAGTGGGAGAACAAGCCCGATCAAGAGAGTATAGAGTAAATATATCTTCGTGGTCGGCTTAGTTGGGTGAAACTTCCCAAAGCTCAAACTACTGCGACGTCTATAGTCGTGAGAATCCCCAACTGCACGTTTTAAATCCCCATTTCCTTTTCCTATAACCATGCGAAGCAAAATTTTGACCAGCAATCCTTCACTGCGCTCATGTCTAGGTGCAAGACTGGCCAAGCGTCCAATGAAAATTTCGGGCATTTGGAATAGTGGACCCAGACTGAATAACAGAAAGATCCATGCCCGCGCCACAGAGTATTTGCCCAGCAATCTTCCTGAGTGGACAGAATCACAGCGCTCCGTCCGTGAAGCCGTCTCCAAGATATGCTCTCGGTATCCCGATGAGTATTGGATGGAAAGGGATACTGAGCACAGATTTCCCACAGACTTTGCCAATGATCTAGCTTCAAATGGATGGCTCGGAATATGTCTCCCGGAAGAGTACGGCGGCTCTGCACTCGGTATCTCGGAGGCTGCAGTAATGCTACAGACGATATCTGAGTCTGGTGCGGGAATGAATGGAGCTTCTTCAGTGCACATGAATATCTTTGGCTTGGAACCTGTGGCGAAGTTTGGCACCGAGGAGCAAAAGAAACGTTGGCTCGTGCCACTGATTCAAGGCAAGGAACGCGCCTGCTTCGGCGTCACTGAGCCCAACACTGGTCTGGACACTTTGCGACTCCAATCATCTGCAAAAAGAGAAGGGGACTTTTATACCCTCAAGGGTTCCAAGGTTTTCATCTCGACAGCCCAAGTAGCTCAGAAGATCTTGGTTCTCGTGAGGACTACTCCTCTAGAAGAGGTCGAGAAGCCTACCCAGGGACTGTCCTTGTTCTACACCGATCTCGACCGATCCTCTGTACAAATCACCGAGATTCCAAAGATGGGTCGCTCTGCAGTGGACACCAATACTTTATTCTTTGAGGATTGGAAGGTCCCTGTCAGTGACTTAGTTGGAAAGGAGGGCGACGGCTTCAAGATTATTATGCACGGAATGAATGCCGAACGAATTCTCGTGGGAGCTGAAGCTCTAGGGATTGGATACGCAGCTTTGCGCCGCACTTGCAACTACGTCAATGAGCGGGTTGTGTTCGGTAGTCCGGTTGGCAAGTATCAGGGTATCCAGCATCCGCTTGCCGAGTGCTGGATGAATCTCGAGAGTGCTCGACTTGTTATTTACTTGGCAGCCCGATTATACGACGAAGGTTACGTAGATGGCGAATATGCCAATGCAGGAAAGTATTTGGCCTCTGAAGCGGCCTTCAAGGCAGCAGAGAGAGCCATAATGTCGCATGGAGGTATGGGCTACGCAAAAGAGTATCATGTAGAACGCTATATGAGAGAAGCCATCCTGTCCAGGATTGCTCCTGTCAGTGGAGAGATGATTAAGAACTATATAGGCCAGAGAGTGTTGGGCCTTCCAAAGAGTTATTAGATATTCAACTCTGGGCACGAATTTGTTTACTATTTATTATAACGCTTAATCGGGCGATGACGTCAAGTAAACTATAAGATATACAGAATGGAAATCCGCCCAGTGTTAATTTTCAATGAACAAGTTCTCATATAACCTGAAAGACATACTTCATCATTTTCACATGATATAAACTTGCGTCATGTGTGCTTGATGGATGACATGTCCCCGATTTGTTCCAGTCAGAGACGGCTACGGTCCTCTTTTCCTCGGCAATGAGACCTTTTATGGCCTTTAGATACCGACATTAAATGTAACAATGAGATGAATATGATCCACCTAAGCTGGAATCACTTAGTAAGCGCAAGGTCTGTCTCCTTATTATAAGTATTTTGAAGTGCTGGCTTATTCACCAAGTATAAGCGACATTGTCAGCACTGCAGACAAGATGAATTACTTGAAACTTAGCACCCGCAAAATTTCCTTGTCCAAGAGCAAAATTTCTCCGTGCATGTCCAATGGTCAATGTAGCATCTTCCAACGGCTAGAGATACGCTCTTATTCGACAGACAAACCACCCGAGGAGAATAGAGCTCAGGGGGCATTGCATGGATTGAAGGTGCTGGACCTTTCTCGTGTTTTGGCAGTCAGTATTATGTTTCTATCTCACAATATTGTAGATGAAAGGATTTGGGCTGACACTGCGGACATACAGGCGCCATTCTGTACCCAGATACTCGCAGATTATGGCGCGGATATAATCAAGGTTGAGGCTGTTGGCAAAGGAGTGAGTCATACTATACATTTATTGATAAACTTTGAAAAAGCCTTGTCTTACGGTCACTCCATACTGACGCTTTGGACCCTTTCACGTCTCTAGGATGATACCAGACATTGGCAAATGCAAGGAGAGAGCTCAACATGGAACAAAAAGGCTGAACCAATTTCCAACTACTTCGCTGCCGTTAACCGGAACAAACGTTCGATTACGCTGGACATGAAGAGCTCCAAAGGGAAGGATATAATTCTCAGGTTGGTAAAGCAAGCGGATGTCTTGTAAGTATAAGTCCTTTCATTAACCAACATGTAGTGAGATGTAAGCTCCGTACTCATCGGACTACTCTAATTTTCTTTCTTCCTAGAGTCGAAAACTTCAAGCCCGGAACACTAGATCGTTTAGGTTTGGGGTATGAGCGGTTAAAGGAATCGAATCCTGGCCTTATCTACGCAAGCATCTCAGGTATTTTGCTTTATTGTGCTACCTATCGCAAATAGCTTGTGCAGAATCCCTGACATAAAGATTCCTGTAGGTTATGGAAATACTGGGCCCTTTGCCAGCCGAGGAGGATACGACCCTATTGCCGGCGCGGAGGCTGGGCTCCTTCATGTGACAGGTGAGCGTAACGGGCCGCCAGTTCGGCCGGGCATCGGAATAGTAGATATGGCGACAGGTCTGTATCTACATGGAGCTATACTGGCGGCTCTACACTCTCGAAATCAGAGAGGAAAGGGTCAAAGGGTGGATGCATCTCTCTTCGAGACCCAAATCAGCCTATTGACCAACGTTGGCCTGGCATGGTTGAATCTCGGTATAGAAGCCCAACGCTGGGGATGTCAGCACCCAAGCATAGCGCCATACGACGCATTCAAAACAAGAGACGCATATCTTGTCTGCGGAGCTACCACTGATGCACAATTCGCATCTCTCTGCCGAATGCTGGGACTGGAATCTCTCATTGATGATGATCGGTTCGCTACAAACCCAAAACGAGTTGAGAATCGTGAGCTTTTAGGGCCTATATTCAACGCTGTTTTCAAAGAAAGAACCACAGAGGAGTGGGCCAAGGTGTTTGGTGAGACTGGTCTTCCATTTGCTCCAATCAATAATATGGAGGCCACCTTTACACACCCGCAAGCTAGGGCACGAAATATGGTTGCCAAGATGGACATGGACTCGGCTGAGTCTGGCGACATCAATGTTATTGGGCCTGCTGTGAAGTTTAGTGGTACGAAAGCCACATTGAGGACGCCGCCTCCAACCTTGGGGCAACACACAGCTGAGATATTGACGGAGGTTGGAATGGATGCCTCTGAGATTAGTACGTTGAGGCAAGAGAAAGTAGTTTAATTTCATAATTGAAACTAGGAATAACACTTATAGAGGAAACAACTTCTGATGGCTTCATACCAATCAAGAATGAGAAATGCAACTAGCTTGGTCTACGGGATTCACGTCAAGTTGAGGTCTTGTCATTAAGGCTAAGACCGCTCTATTTTCTATTAGGAGTAGCAAAACATTGGTACAATGCTAGTTCTAGAAATTGCAACGAAAAATGACCGGTTCATCCAGAACAACGATCGACGCGGTAGAGGGGTAGTGGGGAATGGAGTAGCTGGGACCAAATAACGGAGCTGTTTGGCCGAGGAAGCAAGCGCAACGAAGACAACCTAGCATGTGAATGCCGAAGTAGCCTCGGTGAAGCTATGTGAAAAGAGAGTTCATCCGGATGGGTCGTTTCAGTTATCAGGTATTATTTAATCAGGTCTGGTAGTTTTAGTTTGACAGGCGGAAACAAAGGGTCCAACAAGGTTAGTAGCCGAGACTCATATGAGTGAGCAAAAGAATTCTAGTTTCCAACGTGCTCTTTCATCTGATGTCAAGCCCTGTGAATCTTCAAGATACAATGGATTTATTCCATCATAATTCCAGTACCAGGAAAAAGTTTAATTCGTCTTCATCATCACTTAATGCTAAAGAGGAGCAATTTGTCTCCAGCTCGAGGTGTCGTATGGGAGGGAGCCCCACGATAAAAGCATGTGGATGACACATTTCTCATATACTACCTCTAGTTTGTATTTGTATTAATCAAAGGTGCAAAATGAGGGGGAAATATGTAGCAAGATAGAATTTTATTTAGGACAGACCACACCACTGAATAGTGTAATAAGAAACCTTAGATGTGTGTTTTGACGCCAGGCACCAGCTCAGCACCTCCACCAGCCATGCAGAGCTTTCCAGTTTCTTTGACCCTTGTCTGGAACAAAATCGTTGAACCCTCTTTCCACATCTCGGTCATCAGGGTCTGCCCAGGAGTGACAGTCCCGACAAACCTTGTCTTGATGCTCTTGATATCGCCAAACCTGAGAACAATATGCTTACCACTGATTCCAAAGCTGCACAACCCGTGAAGGATTGGTTCCTTGAAGCCGCCGACTGAGCTAGCTGCCGGATCGATATGGAGAGGGTTTCTGTCGCCATTCAATCTATATATCATTGCTTGACCTGGAGATGTGGTTTCTTCAACGACCACGTCGGGATTTCGTGGTGGAGCGGTGTATAAGGCTGTGGCTGCGCCGCTCTTGGGCCTTGTACTAGTGCCGCCAAACCCTCCAGAGCCACGGAGAAACAGGGAGAGTTCGTTATAGAACACATCCTCCCCAGTATCCGCATCCTTTGTGGTGGTTCCGATAACTGCAATACTTGCTTTCCCTTTATCGACAACCTCGATTAATTTTGAATAGGAAACGAGGTTGCCTGACGTCGGGCAAGGGTGCTTGCGAATCTCCAAATAATGTTCTCCATGCAGAAGCATCTTGTATGAGAAGTTTGGGACCAAATCTTCCAACTTGAATGGCCTTGCGGCTGTGGTTCCTGGAATGACACCGAAGGTTGGGAGCACCATAAAGTTTGGGTTCTGCTCAAATACTAGGGGAAGTTGCTCTTTCGTAGCTCCAAGGGAGATGTTATAAAGGATAACATCGCGATCCGTAACAGCCATTTTGGATCCAACAGACTGAAGCCTCCTTGCCTCGTCTATTGCCGAAACATAATCAAATTTCTGCTTTGAGCTTTGCAGGTCAGGAGCGATGTGGCTAAGGTTGGCCATGACACGTTTCATGGAATCATCAAGAGACTCAGGATGGTCTGCTCTCCCATCGTCGAAGTTCGAAATGGCCTTCCAATGCTTCGCCACTTCTTCGGGAGTCAGTGTCGAATCTAGTGCAAAGTTGTGGCCACCACTTCGCTGCCACCGGATTCTCCCTTGCCAACCACACCCAGCCTCGAATAAATGCCCAGTTGCAGTGCTGGGAACTTTATCGGAACATAATAGTGCCACTAGCGGCGCTACATACTCTGGCTTGCGTGTTTTGACAATCTCCTCGGGCAAGACGCCTTGGGTGAGTTTAGTGCCTGCTGACGGTGAAATAGTATTGACCATTATGTTGTGCTTCTTGCCCTCAAGTGCAAGTGCGCGTGAAAATCCGATGATTGCTGTTTTCTACCGAACATTAGCTTATGAGATTAAAGCGGATTGTAGATATCCCTTTCACTTACAGCAGCTGCATAATTGGCTTGGCCGTAGTTACCGTATATTCCACTGGTGCTGGTTGTGTTGACGATTCTTCCGTACTTCTGCTGGAGCATATACGGGTACGCAGCCTTGGTGCACTTATAAGTGCCGCGAAGATGGACATTCATAATCTCATCCCACATTTTGTCGGTCATGTTCTGAAAGGACTTGTCCCTCAGAATACCCGCATTATTAATAAGAATATCAACTCTTCCAAATGAGTCGATAGCGGTCTTGATCACGGCGTCCCCATCCTCAACGGATGCTTTGCTGGGAATCGCAACTCCCCCAAAGGCACGAATCTCTTGGACCACGGTATGGGGATTGATTAAGTCATTAACAATGAGCGAAGCACCCAGTCTAGCAAGCAGAATAGAGTATGCACGTCCTAATCTATGGCGGTTATTAGTATACTATGTTGAGAGGGATCATGACTCGAGTCAAGTTGCGACTTACCCGGCGCCTCCTCCTGTAACTACCGCAACCCTACCATCGAATCGCAGATCCTCACCAGGATGGTTGGTCGGAAGCGCCTGGGAAAGACGCAAATTGGTCACCATGTCAGCTGTCGTTGTTGGATGAGAGGCATTGGCAAAGTCATTCAAATTGGCCCACTTGGTGAGGACAGCACCCGGAGTCATTGATTCATCGCACTTCAGCAATGCTCCGCTTGCCCGTTCCCACCGAAGCTTGGCCGCATAACCCGCTCCAATCTCGAAAATGGAGCCATTCTCAGTGGTATTGCTGGGGTGCACCAACACGGAGACAACTGGGACAACCCATCGCGGCGATAGATACTTTCTGGCTTCCGGTGAGATGATCGTTGTGGATATTCGACTTGCTATGACTGGGGCAACAATGTTGGTGAGAATGTTATACTTAAAGCCCTCTTTTGCCAGAGTCTCGCCAAATCCTATCATTCCCGACATGGCGGCTGAGTAGTTACACTGCCCAAAGCTTCCATATAGCCCTGCAGCTGAAGAGGTGACGATCACACGGCCATATTTTTGTTTCTTGAAGTGCTGCCAGGCGGCCTGTGTTGTTTTGTAGACTCCCCGCAGGTTTGCGGTATTGACCAAGTCCCAGTCTCTATCGTTCATATTTTCGAGGATGACATCTCTCTGGACATTGGCATTATTGATGAGAATATCAATGCGACCAAACGTATCGATCGCAGTCTGGATTATCTCAGCTCCATTTTCGACACTACTGTAGCTGGCTACAGCTTTTCCACCAGTTGAAATGAGCTCATCCACGACACCATCAACGACCTAGAGAGCATGATTAATTGTTCATGTCATATTATACACCGCGGCGGTACCTTGAAAACCAACCTTTAAGTCACCCCAGTCACCATTTAGGGTGCCACTTGCATCGTTCACTACAACACTCGCACCTCTTGATGAGAAGAATTTTGCGTATTCTCTGCCCAGCTCTGACGCTGAACCGGTTACAACAGCGACTTGGCCGTCAAATCGCAAGTCCATGATGATTGTTATGAGTTGCTAGAGAACACTACTGAGCTGCAGGGAGCAAAATCCGGGAAAGTTCATGCGAATGCTTGAAGACAAATATCTATTGTTAAAACCTATCATCACAATGATGACACGACCTTGCCTCAAACAATAGGCTCTAAACATTCGGCACTAAATCTCTCCGAGGTGTGTAATCTAGTCGGCCCGCGGGTACTTTGCGACCCCTGCATGGCCGCCAATAGCAGAATAGGGCAAGAAACTAGACCACAGTCATGGATGCACCGTACCTCTTCCCAGATTTTGCCGCAGAATTCAACTTATTGCTTAGGAAAAAAGAGAAAGAAAAATATGTGCCAGCATCATTCCCGCAAAATGGATGATTCCACTATACTAGACCAGCTTAGCGACGCCTATCCAAGGAATTTTCCTGTTCATGGGTTCGGCCCTCGGCAACTAAGGTGCCATATCTTAGACGAGTGGAGAGAACACTCGTCGCTGATGTAATACAATCATTTTCGATGAGACATACGTCCCTTGAATACAGTGCTTCAATACCTGTGATTAGACCTTGAAATCGTCGTCTTGAACCCCAACGCTTCTACGGAATTGACATCATATTCCACTCTACCATTGCGCCATGTCATTCAGCAAGAGCATCCCCGTACCATTCTCAGAGCCGCCATGGTTGAGCGGTCTGCCATCACCGTATTATACGGAATCCCATGTCAAATGGCAAAAGGCATGCCGCGCCTTCGTCGATGAACATCTCGCACCCTTTGCGCTAGAATGGGAGACGGCTGGTGACGTGCCCTCGCATGTATTCGAGACCTTCTCCAAGCATAACATGCTGGTGCCTAATTTGCCTGCGCCTTTGCCAATCAAAATGCTGAAGAGCATGGGTATTCACGAGCTACTCGGAGGGCTTAAAATCCAAGATTTCGACTATTTTCACTTCGCCGTCTATATCAACGAGATGCGAAGAGTGGGCATTGGGGGCCCCACGTCCTCTCTATCAACTGGTATGGCTTATGGAATGCCCCCAATCATCAGTTATGGGAGTAAAGAGCTGCAAGAACGCTTTCTACCCGAGTTGATTAGAGGAGAAAAGAGGATATGCATCGCCATCACTGAGCCAGATGCCGGGAGTGACGTCGCCAATCTAACTACGACTGCCACCAAGAGCGATTGTGGAAAATACTATGTAGTGAATGGCGAAAAGAAGTGGTAAGCTGTACTCAGAAAAGGAATACAAATTCTGTTTAACGTCCAATAACAGGATCACTAATGGAGTGTGGTCACACTATGCAACCATGGCCGTACGAACAGGAGGCCCTGGGATAAAAGGGCTGTCATTGTTGGTTGTACCACTGCTTGGGCAAGAGGGAGTGACGATGCGCCGAATGAAGACAACTGGCGGAACAGCGAGTGGAACTACATTCATCGATCTTGAAGATGTCAAGGTTCCTATAGAGAATCTCATTGGCAAGGTTCGTTCCATATTCACGTATGAATGTGACTTTAACAGTGTTGACACCTTTTACGATATAGGAAGGTGAAGGGATGAAGATGATCACCAGGAATTTTAACCATGAACGGCTTGGTATTGTTGTGGGAGTTACTCGAACAGCTCGGGTGGCTTTGTCATCCGCCTTCGCATATGTGCTCAAGCGCGAAGCTTTTGGACAACCTCTTATCGAACAAGCCGTGGTGCGAAACCGCCTTTCTCGGTGTGGAGGGGAGCTGGAAGCAGTCTCGGCTTGGGTGGATCAGCTGGTATACCAAATTTCAAAGTTGTCCAAGGCCGAAGCCGACAAGGAACTCGGAGGGCTCATGGCACTCGTCAAGGCAACTGCTGGCACTGTGTTGGATGAGTGCTCACGCTGCGCCGTCCTTCTCTTCGGTGGAAATGGATATACTCGAACTGGACAGGGCGAGCTGGTTGAGAAGATTTACCGCGAGATTCCCGCCGCACGCATTCCTGGTGGTAGTGAGGACGTCATGTTCGATCTCGCGATCCGACAAATGGTTAAAAGATATAGGGAGAAGACTAACGCTATTGGGAAGGAGAAACTGTAACATAGGAAGGTGGTTGAAACCATCCGACCTACTTAATCTTCTGCCGTCACAGTCAGTTCGAAGCTGCATTACTAGGAGCAAATATATATCAGTCAGTATTATTTACCCTCTAGAATATCAAACACAACTGTTGATATATTATTTGGGTACTTCTGGGAATGAATAAATACAGGATGCTGAGTCAAAATAACGGCTGCAACATATCATCCCACATCCTAAATGAAAAACATATGACTATGTGGTTTGTCTTAATATCATTCTCCTCCAAAGGTGAGGTTTAGATCCTAGTCTTATCAAAAGCTCTGCATGGCGTTGATTCTATTGATCGAAGCCCTCTTTGTTGCCGATATGTTGTGCCCAACCAGTTCAAAACCATGTGGTAAACCAGCATACAAATGAAATTCGGTTGTAATATTCTCAGCTAACAGCCTTGTTGCGTAAGCAATATTCTCATCCCGAAAGATGTCCAGTCCTCCAACGTCTATGTAAGCGGGTGGTAAGTCAGACAAGCTTTCTGCTCTTGAAGGCGCTATATATGGCGAGACATCGGCATCGGGCCTGCAAGCTTTATCTCCAAGAACTGCAGTCCATGCCGTGACGTTGTCCTCGGTTTTCCAAAACGCAAATGGCTCCATAGCCTCGTTTACAATCGAATTCCGGTCGTCGAGCATTGCATAAACCAGAATTTGTTTAGCCAGAGGAGGTTGAAGGCCTCGGTCTCGTGCCATCAATGTGACGCCAGCAGCTAAGCCACCGCCCGCACTTTCTCCATACACGGCGATCCTTGACGGATCAATGTTGTATGTTTGGGCATTTTGGTTCAGCCAGGTTAATGCGGCATAACAATCTTCCACGAGCGTCAAGCCGTTGTACTCTGGAGCTAAACGATAGTCGACGCTGAAAATTGGAATTGATGTCTGGCTAACAAGACGAGCCAGAGGTTTCACATACATCCTTACTGAGCCAGTTATCATGCCGCCACCATGGTAATGCAGAATTCCTGGACCTGGCTCCAAACCAGTTCCTTTCTTGGAGAAGCGATATATTGGAACTTGGTGGCCATCTGGAGCTGCAGCATGATGAATTGTACACTCAACATCTGGAGCATCCGGATGTTTGTTGAAAAATGCCGAAACAGATGCTTCTCTTCCGGCGCGACTCGCTTGAATATCTTCCAAAACCAGTTTGGGTCGCTTCGCAAGCAAGGGGATAAGCGGCTTCAAAGCCTCCAGGTATTCCGGTTCAAAGTTCAAAGGCATTTTTTGCTTTCGATGTAAAATCTCGTCTTAAAGCACTTTCCTTGTCTGACCACTGAAAGTGTAGATCCTTTTTGTGAATTTTTATGAAATGTGATTGTGATGCGGAAATCGGCTACTGGTCATAGGGTTATGGCGATGATTGCCGAGGTGCTCGCCAACTCCACGTTAGGTCAAGTTGGTGATCCCGGCAGGAGCCCCCTACATCTGGCCTTAAAAAATGCACTTTCTTTCATGTTCTATTCCAGCTGATTATTTATTCAAATTCTTGTTGTAATTAAGCTAGTTATGCAGTTCAATTTTGTTGCCTGCATGTGGCTTCTTAGATGGTAGTAACAGCTCGTATCCTATTGACCCAAGCTTGCTTAACAACATGCGACTCAGCGCTCCAGCGCTGAAAAGCATGGATGACACCGGGATACACATGTAGTTCGGTCTCAATCCCAGCTTCCAAAAACATTTGAGCGTAGGCGACATCCTCTGGAAGAAATACATCCAACTGCCCCACGTCCAAGTACAAGGGTGGAAGCCCGGTCACATCCGTGGTTCGAGCAGGGGAGGCAATGGGCGACACGCTATCAGTGCCGTATTTTTCACCGAGGTAGGCAGCCCAGCCTGTGAATATATCGTTGACGCTAAATACAGCGAGGCCACCAGTATGGTCTGTTGCAGTTCTGTCATCCAGCATTGGATATAGGAGAATTTGCTTCGCTAGTGGGGGCGAGAAATTCCGATCCCTTGCGAGCCGGGCGAGCCCGGCCGCTAAACCCCCTCCAGCACTCTCACCCATCACAGCAATCCGGGTTTTATCAATGCCAAAGGTCTCTGCTTGTGACTGAATAAACTGTAGCCCAGTCCAGCAGTCTTCTATTGGTACTGGAAAAGGGTTTTCGGGTGCCCATCGATAGTCGACCGAAAAGATGGGTACTCCGGAATGCGAGACGAAGGGGATGAGGCTGGGCAAGACGTCTTTTGCGTGAACAGATATGAATCCGCCACCGTGAATATGTAACAAGGCAGGCGTGGGCTCTTGGGATGTCTGGGTACTCGTCTTAAAAAGTTGATATATCGAAACCTGATATCCATCAGATGCCGGGACTTTGTGGACTTTCAGTTCAATGCCATCTGGAAGGGTAAAAGTTGAGCCAACAAACAGTTGGGCATATCTGGTTCTCCTTGTTGCCACATCGCCAACCGGGAGGACCTCTCCCTGAGACTTCAGTTTCGGGCCAGCCAAGGCTAACCATTCTGGATCATACTTCAGAGGCATATTCGCCTGTTCCGGGTTATTTCAGAAGAATTCAATTTTGAGGAATTAGTTCACCAAGAGTAAATTACTGAAAATTCATAGCAGGTATACTAGGTGCAGGTGATAGAGGAACTTAGCACCAAGTCTGCAGGGGATCTGCTTATTTAAGCGAGCCAAGATATTAATGAGAGCTGTTTTCTCCGAGGGCCTCGGCTTGCCTAACAAGCAATACCGCTTTGCATTCTAAGCTCTGGCGTCGCTGTGGCAAATGGCTGTGGCTTGTAATTTTGTTCAGTAATCTTTCAGAAGCTATGGGTTCAATTACATTCAATCCTCAATTCTTGCTCAGTTAATGTTGAGTTCTGCACACCCCATCAACGTCAAGAATCGCTATCCACAAAGTGTCAAAGATCCCCAGAAAGATTTTGCCAAGGCACCGCGCATCATTGCAACTCGTCTTTGTTGATCCAACATGAGCTCAGAGAATGGACCCGTATCGGGTTCACGCCATGACCTGGACGACAAGATCCTAGGACAATACCTCTTTCAAACAGTAAAAGTCCCCAGTCTTCAGCTACCCATTTCGACCACAAAAATTGGAATTGGTCAGAGCAATCCAACCTATGTAGTCACCGATGCAGCGTAAGTATGACTACAACTTACTTGCGTATTAACGAATGGAGATTTGGCGTTTGACGATACAATTACAGTGGGACCGAATTTATCTTGAGAAAGAAACCACCTGGTCAAACGATCAGCCCTGTAGCGCATCAGATCGAGCGAGAATACAGAGTGTTGAAAGCACTTGGCTCAGTCGATGGCTTTCCTGTACCCAAGGTCTTTCACTTGTGCATGAGCACGTCTGTGGTTGGCACACCATTCTATGTGAGTATAATACTTTGAATCTACAAGCAGATGTTAAACGGCAAAATAGGTCATGGAGTACGTCAAGGGTCGAATCTTCGCAGATACGGACTTACCAGGGCTTTCGCCACCCGAAAGACAGAAAGCGCAAGTGATGATATTTCTCATCTAAAGATATTTAAGACTAATGATGCGCTGTAGATGGTTCTCCGTTATAGAAACTCTCGCATGGCTTCATTCGCTCGATCCGGATGCCATCGGATTGGAAGGATACGGTAAAAAGAATGGATTTTACGCTCGTCAGTGCAACACGTGGAGTCGTGTCGAGGCTCAACAAGCTGCAGTCAAGGATGTCTCAACTGGCAAACCCCTCGGCAGAGCCCACGAAAAGTATGATGAAATCTTGAATTACGTGAAAGCAAACCTGCCTAGCGATCGATATGCAATTGTACACGGTGATTTTAAATTTGATAATTTGGTACATTTCTTCCTCGGATGTTTGATATTTGCACTAATCGCTCGCCTGGACCAGATATTTCATCCCACTGAACCACGCATTATCGCGATACTTGACTGGGAGCTGTCGACTATTGGTCATCCGCTATCAGACCTTGTTTTCTGTATCAGCCCATTCCTGGATGGTGCCACAAAGCTCGGGATTCCATCTTCCACTCCATCAAAGTCACCCTATGAGCCGGATCTTCGAAAGGATTACGGACTACCAGAACCTCAGGAACTCATAGATCAATACGCTTCAAAGGTGGGATTTGATCTTCGCAAGGATGGCGGAGGCAGGGACTGGCAGATAGCCAAGATCTTTCACAATATAAGAGGTGGCACTATCAGTCATGGCATACAAGCAAGAACAATCAGCGGCCAAGCAAGCAGTGAATTCAGTCATCTGTTCTTTGCAAAAAGTAAGAAGTTTCTCGATGACGCCTGGCAGGGGGTGGAGAAACTCAAAGAGGCATCTCCCGAGCTATCCAAGCTCTAACTGTGGGTAAGTCCCGGGGTCACTGGATGACGCAGTTAAGGTCACAGTAAGGGTAGCAGCTGCTAGGGGTCTTTTTGTTGTAATAATGATCGTTGTTCTATCTATTCTAGCTGAATGAGGCCCCTTTTGGTGTTTGGAAGAGGGTCATGTGATGCCCTCAATCTCGCTTCCTGCCGTGTTCACACCAGGCACCTAGCCGGCGCCTTAGGCCTCGATGACCGTAATCCCTTTGGTCAATTCAACGTTCCAACACTAACCTTGTTGTCTTATTTAACACGCACCCCAATTGCCCTTCATTAGCACCATCAAAAATTAAGACATATATTCTCATAGAATAACAAACATCGTAGAGCAAGAAATTCTTTCTCCACAATCATAGATATGATAAATTGTTTAGATTACAGAGATTAGTGAATGACAGCTCATTGCGATGCCTGATTTATGAAGAGACTTTGAGGCGTTTCACAACTACAGAATTAAGTGATCTGAGAGAAGTGCATGACATTTAGTGCCCTGGCTCATACATGGAATAGGACTGGTCAGCGCTGACCGCCTGGGTATCCTCCAAGGTCATTAGGTCACCCACAGGGGCGTTCGGGTACTACGCCGGTCTGTTATCATGCCGCGGCCCAGCACCTCTGCCGCGAATCTAAAAGGCAACTCCGAGGAGAAGTCGCAGTCAGCAGTTCTGCCATATTTCATGCCTCGGGGCACAGAAGAGAAAAAGACACGCGTAGTGATCATTCCATTGGTGAAGAATATTATTGAATGGAAAATCTGTTCCAGTATTCATCTCAATTGTTGCCTTCAAGGCCAAATTAAATCCTACTGTCCCATCTCAAACAACTCCATCGTCAAAAAATTGACAAGATATTATTGAACGTTGAAGATGGCGCAGCAAGCACACCAAAATCAAGCCTACGTACTCGGCGTGGGCATGACCCAGTTCATTAAGCCCCGCGGCCTGCGCGAGTACCCAGAAATGGGATACGAGGCTGGCATCAAAGCCATGCTGGATGCTCAGATCAATTATGATGATGTCGAACACGGGGTCGCCTGTTTTGCATACGGTGATTCCACTTCTGGTCAAAGAATTTTCTATCAATTCGGCATGACGACTATTCCCATTGTCAACACCGCAAACGCGTGCGCAACCGGCTCCGTCGGTTTGTATTTGGCTCGCACTCTTGTTCGGAGTGGCAATGCGGACTGTGTTTTGGTTGTTGGTGTCGAGAAAATGAAGCCAGGAAGTCTCAAGAGCGTGTGGGATGATAGGCCCAGCTCCAGCGGCCGTTTTGCTGCCAAAATGAAGCAGCTGGTCGGCATCGAAAATAAGGCTCCCTTGACTGCACAATATTTTGGAAATGCAGGCAGAGAGTACATGCAAAAGTACAAACCATACCTAGCAACCTACTGCCGAATAACACGCTGATACAAACCAGGTACGGAGCAAAAGCAGAAGATTTTGCCGAGATTGGCCGCATCTCTCATGAGCATTCTCAACGAAACCCGTACGCGCAGTTTAGACAGAAATACACGCTCCAGGAAGTCCAAGAGTCCCCTACAATCTTCGCACCCTTGACCAAGTTACAGTGCAGCCCCACCAGCGATGGCGCAGCTGCAGCTGTCATTGTCTCGCAAAAGTTTCTGGACGCCCGGCCCCATCTCAAGGGCCAGGCCATCCTAATGGCTGGTCAGTCATTCAAAACAGATTCTCCACGGGCCTTTGAGACAAGCGCAATTGAGCTTGTCGGATACGATATGACGCAGCGAGCGGCTCGAGCCGCAATGAGCGAGGCAGGGATCAAGCCCAGCGATGTCCGGGTCTGCGAGCTACATGACTGCTTTTCTACGAATGAGATGGTGCTGTTGGACGCGCTTGAGTTCACCGAGCCAGGCACAGCTCATGAGATGGTCCGCAAGGGAGACATTACGTATGGCGGGAAGATGGTCGTCAACCCATCTGGGGGGCTAATCTCCAAGGGGCACCCGATCGGCGCCACAGGCCTGGCGCAATGTGCTGAGTTGACCTGGCAGCTTCGCGGGTGGGCCAATAACCGACTGGTGGAAAACACCTCGGTTGCGCTGCAACACAATTTGGGTCTGGGAGGAGCCGTAGTGATCAATGTCTACAAGCGTGCGGATGGCTCCGAGACCAACGCGATGGTCAGTAACGAGGAGATTGCGCGGACCAGTTGGTTGGGATACAATGCTGCTGTGGAGGCACGGGGCATCTCCGACAGGGAGGCCGACAGAGTCAGAAGCAAGAAGCACCGCAATGATTTTGCGCTGGATGATACGATAGAGGGGCGAAGCGCTGGGGCCAATCTATGAGCACAGGGCAACCAGGGCGGACTGGACAAGTCGTAGGGATTGTCGCGTCGCGGTTTTAGCGTGTTTTTTACGTGTTGACCAGCTGCGCCGAGATACCCCAACCTGATCGAGGGCGAAGCCGTGGCTACGATCACATAATTTTACACGAGATTTGCTGTCGAGCTTTTCCTTTACTGATATGGGATGCAGTACAGCGATTCCGTACAGAGTAGCTTTATTCCTATCCAAGATTTGTGCCTGGGTCGCACCAACACATTGCAGCATCGGTATAGGGTATTCTAGTTAGAATTCGAGTGTTATGGCTGAGTGATGAGCAGCTTGTGATGAAATGAAAACGCTCATGATTAGAGAATGCTTGCTGGTTGGTTTGATTCAGGTCATTGATAATAAAGTTTCTGATTCTTTGGATTCGTCTCACATTCCTAAGTACCACGGGTTGTTGAAGCAACCAATATGTTATTCCTTCCTCTCTACTAGGTGGCCTCTCCTATTCTGTAAACGAGTTTCTCCCCATGCACCTTTCCCTCTTGGAGATCTTGTAGACCTTGGAGTATTCCTTCGAGGCCACCGTCACAGACGCGATAATTGTGCGGTCTTAAGCGGCCCTGTTCGAATGGCTTAGTGTTGGAAACACTTTGTAAAAATTAACAGGAACCAGAAATTTGGGTCACTTACCTGGGCAAACAAGTCTTCCGTGAGTTGGAAAAACATTTTGCCAAATTCGAGATCTTCTTGACTCGAAGGCATATGTAGATGTCCAAACTTGAATTCTTTGCCAAAAACTGTATACATGACTGTCGAGATTGTTTCAACATCGGTTCGAGAACTTTGGACTGGCAGCAGAGTACCATAGATTGGCTTCAGGGATGGATTTGGAGTCAGTGCGGCGGCACAGATCTGGGATGAACTCTCTATGCTGATTGTATCCCAGGCATATTTTAGAATTCCGTTTGTATATTCCCTGATCTGTGCCCCTGCGTCGTTCTCATTGTAGTCAACTGCGAAGTCTGCCCCAAGACCCTTGACATAGTCAAAGTGCTGTGGAGCGCAGGTGGTTACTACTGTATAGCCGGACCTAGAGACGTGTGAATACTGACTTCTGAACTGTCAAAGGTGTAAAAGAGGCGTGCTTACTGCTTCGCGTATTGAATACCCAATGCGCCAGTTGAGCTGGTGCCGCCATATATTAACACCGGTATATTATTCTTTTGGTTAACGCCGCCTACGGCAGGCAGGTCGAGCTTCAAGGCCTTTTGGTACAATCCTTGGCCGACTGTGATGGCGCCCAACCCGATCGTGGCCGCCTGTTCAAAGCTCAAAGACTCGGGTATTCGCATTTGCAAATCTCCAATTACAGCCGCAAACTCGCCAAAGACACCATCGTCTGGGTTGACGAAATTCGCCCCATGGGCACAGCCAAAGATGCGATCTCCTCGCTTCCACTTTTTGCTTACGGCATTTCCAACAGACTCCACAATGCCTGCATAATCGCAGCCTAGGATGCAGCCACCTTTGGCTCGGCCATATTTTATGTGCCGCCAGTCTGTTGGATTCAAGGCAACGGCGACTGGTTTCACGAGAACACAATCATCACGCAAATCAGGTACCCGCCTTGAGTATTCGAGCTGAGCTGACTTGCCGCTCACTACAATAGCTTTCATGGAATGTAGTCTCCGTTGTTGCGCCATGCATAAGCCATAAAACCTTCTGTGAGTCAGGTTGCTGCGTAATGAGAGCATAATCTGCAGTAATTTTGGGACCACTGTATAATTTAGAAGATTTGAATGATGATTGTTCAAAGGCGATATTTGCAATATCAGATATTTCTGCTGGATTCGTGGTATTCATTTATTGTGACGCTCCTTTCTCCATAGTAACTGCAACACCCCTCAAATTGATTTGCAAAAATTAGCACGCAAATTACATCTCGTCTGGTCTAGCGTTATTTCTCGCATTTGATTTCGCAGGCTCTACTCGGGCCTCGGCTATCTAGGGTTAACCGACATTTAAGGCGATGGGAGCTGAAACTACTGCAGGTTGTAGTAGCTGATTGGATTATTATCTATCTCAGAAATAGGTTCGTGGAAATATGTAATGATTCTGTAGCGGGTATTTGACAACATGTGGGGGATGAACAGACGAGCGAGAGGTTCTGGAGATCCCCAACAAAAGGGTTAGCATGTGAAATTGAACCAGTCAGACCTATCTAGAAGTTGAATACCCGGTTTGCGACCGACTGGGTGAAATTGATCCATAAACTTGTCTTGTAGGCCTAAAGTTGAAAATTAATGGTATTGGCCGGCAATTCTTGCGCAAGAGTAGCATGCCTCGGATATCTCAGATCGGAGTCGCCCGAGTATGCCGGTCCACTCTGATCCATCCGTCGCATCGTTGCAAGACTCAATAAAGGATCTGAAAAAAAAAAAGGGTTCACGAAGCTGAACAGAGCTCAACTTCATATACAACGTTGTGAATGCAGTCACTATCTTATCCTCAACACCTAAATTAGTTCATGATGCTATTCAAATCCAAATACCCGGATATTGAATGTATGTCTATATTGCTCTTGACGGGTTTATTTTTGCTAAAAGTATTCTTTCAACAGATCCGACAGATTTGACTGTTTGGGAGTGGGCTTTTGAGGATCCTCGTTACTCTCCATTGTTCAAGGTCCCACGCAAAGAGATTGCCGGCTTCACCAATGGTGCTACTCAAGAGCGGGTCGACTTTTTCCAGGTGAAGGAGCACTCAACTCACCTATCTACGGCTTTGGTTAAGAGATATGGCCTTCGGGAGACGGACACAATGGCACTATTTAGCCAAAATACAATATGGTATCCGGTAGCCATGTTCGCCGTGCTAAGAGCAGGTATATCCCTATTGCCCTTTTGCGTGGTCGTTTCAATTAGATTCTGAGATGATTCAGTATCAATTGCAGCTCTAGAAAGCATATGTTAACGTCGAGAAATAGGTGGGAGGGTCAATGGTGCATCCCCTGCGTATAGCGTAGAAGAGATGACATTTGCACTCAAGACAGTAGATGCCAAGTTCGTAATGACAGTACCCGGATCTATCAAAGTAGTCATTGAAGCCGCAAAGAAAGCTGGGATCCCTAAAGAACATATCTTCTTATTGGAGGGAGAACTTGAGGGCTATAAGACTATGAAGCAGCTGCTGGAAATTGGCAAGAGCTACGGTGAAAATGGACAAACTCCGATCTTTCGTATCCCGAAGGGAAAGAATAATGATATCTGTGGCTTTCTCAACTTTAGTAGCGGAACAACTGGTCTACCAAAAGCAGTAAGTCAAGCTAAAATGGATCTGAAAAATCTCGTGAGCATTTGTACTGATTAATCACGATAGGTACTGCTATCACACAGGAATATGATTGCACAATGTCTCCAATTGAAGGATGTAGCTGGACCCGAGAAGAAGAGGTACTTGGCCGGTCTACCATTGTTTCACAGTAAGAATCCCAAAATGACTGAACTTTGGAGTGTAGGTGAATCCATCAAATCTGACGCGCTCGTAGTTAGCGGCCTGCTGCGTTTTCTCCACTGGCCTATAGCCAGTAACGACGAATGTATCATGCTTCCGCATTTTACATTGGAGACTTTCTTGAGCAATATTGTCAAGCACCGGATTACAGATCTCACACTTGTCCCATCGATTGTCATACGATTACTACGCGACCCTATTGTGGATTCATACGATCTCAGTTGCGTAAAGCGCATTGCGTGTGGAGCAGCCCCGTTGGGTGAAGAAACAATTCAGCAACTGAAAGAAAAGATGCCTTGGGTGGGTTTCAGGCAAAGTTATGGCATGACGGAATCATGTTGCTGTCTCTCAACCCACCCGCCCGAGTACTATGACTTCAAGTACGGAAACAACGGAGGAATCTTATTGGGCTCAACTGTCGTAAAAATTATCGACCTAACCTCGGGCAGAGAGGTTGGCCCAAATGAGGTAGGAGAGATCCTCGCGAAAGGACCGCAAATTGCCATGGGCTATCTCGGAAACCCGACAGCGACAGCAGAGACCTTTGGAACAGACGGATTCTTACGGACAGGGGATATAGGAAGTATCGATGAACACGGATTCATTCGAATTGTGGACCGCATCAAAGAAATGATCAAAGTCAAAGGTCAACAGGTTGCGCCAGCGGAGCTAGAGCATGTTCTTCTGGGCCACCCCGACGTAAATGACTGTGCTGTATTAGGGATACCCGACGACTACAGCAACGAACGGCCCAAGGCATATGTGGTGTTGAAGAGCAATGCAAAGCCTGGTCAACTCCTCGGGAAGGAGCTAATTGATTATGTGAAAGCTAGGCGAGTGCGCTACAAATGGGTAAAAGAAATTGAGTTTATCGATGAGATACCGAAAAACCCAAGTGGTAAGATCTTGAGGAGGATTTTGCGTGAGAGGCAGAATAAGGGAGTGCAGGGATATGTTGTTAAAGATAGACCCGAGAGAGGGAAGCTGTAGTGAGATGCATGCCAAATGTGCTCATATACGCCAAGGAGACATCTAGTTGATGAAAAACATGACCAATTTTGATCAATTCAATAAGCTAAGACGTGGGTTTATCTGTTTATTTGAACCACCTAGATAATGAGAATTCCACTATCACAAGTCGCGTACAATTTTATGCGCCAGTAGAAGATCCAGCTGCCAAAATTTCTGTGCAGAGGAATAAGAACAGATTCTATTTCGTCTATTCAAGTCGCAGAGACAGCATGAAGCCATTCAAGAATACCCTAGCCTCGGCAAATGGGTGCATTTTTTGCAGAATTGAAAATTTGAAGAGCCATGCTGCTGGCTACAGATTTCGTAAGACAGCCCCGCGCACCAATTTCCGAGGCTACAATGAACATACCCTTCACGACTTACTCAAACTGGGTTCCTGGACCTCGGCAACGACCGTTGTAACTTATTCATTTTCATTGGCGTTCGTATTTATGCATTTCAATATCAGGCTCAGTCAAGCTCACAACGGATTTCAAGTTCCACAAAGACCTTATCATATTCTTACAGCTCTCGCTAGCGCGATCGAAAATGTTATATACTGGAGAAACGGCATATATTACTGGTGAGAAAGGCCCTTTGACGGCATGGCCGTGGAACTCCATTGACAAATGTCACACAGGAGGTGCGAGTGGCATAGGTCGCTCTCTGGCCACCGCCTTGGTCAGCAAAGGGTGCGTTTTCATGGCGCATAATTACCAGAACCTTTTCGAATAACAGAACTCTGCAGAATGAAAATATTCATCGCTGATCGCAATATCTCTGGCGCCGAGGAAGTCGCCAAAGACTTGAACAAGAACGCCACGGACCAAGTGGCTTGGCCAGTAGAGGTTGACGTGTCAGACTGGGAGTCCCAGCGGAAAGGATTCGAAGCTGCCGTCGGCGAATTTGGCAGAATAGACTACGTATTTCCCGTAGCTGGGATTCCTGAGCTATCTTGGCTCCCTAATCGTCCAAAGGCCACTCACTTTGAAAAACCCAACTTGTCTGTTTTCGACGTTAATGCGACTGGAGCCTTATACACTTCGGCGCTCGCAATTCAGCAGTTTCGCCGACAGGAGCCAAGCAAGTACGGTTTCCGTGGAAAGAGTATGTCCAGCTTAAACTGAAACACGTCAAATGCATTTTGCGACTAACATCTGTATTTGCAGTCGTGGCAGTAGCATCTGGGTGTGGGTTTTACTACATTCCTGCCCTACCAATATACACTGCGGCGAAACAGTAAGTCATATAGACTATTTGTTTGCTGGTATCTAACAATAAAAAGTGCCATCGTGGGTTTCGTACGTTCGTTTGGTAAATACTTGCCAGATGAAAAGATTACGCTAAATGCGATATGCCCCAACATCGTCAAGACTAACATTTCCACTGGGGACTTCTATGATAAAGCCGACGCCAAGGGCCTCCTAATCACCTTGGAGTCGCTTGTAAAGTCCTTTGAGTCTCTTCTTGGAGCAACTGATATATCTGGTGAGGCTATTGAGATCCTGCCGGGCAATGACGGATTTAGGATCAAGGAACGTCCTGAATATACAAACGAAAAATGCAAGGAGAGTGTTGAGATGACCCAACACCGTTCACATCGGTCGTTTCATTTTCATCAGCCTGTTGAAGAATAAGGTTTAGATATAACTCCTGGCAGTATTATTAGCAACACGTTATCCAGATGGAAAGCTAGGAAGAACTTGAATGAACGAGATCAAATGTATTGTAGAGTAGTTCGTCCAATCTGTGACGGAGCTATTAGCTATGAACAAGTTTGTTTTAACAACGATGCAGAGTGCCCCTTGAACGTCGATGCGAGTCTAGATCATCTAAGCAGTCCTAGATCTACCGGCTTATTTATTAAACTCACCAAAAACTACCCAAGTCAACAGTCATCGGGACATACTTTCGCCAGTTCAGACCATCTATGTTGAACCAGGAGATCATACAGACTTAGGTCTCCTACACATAGTATCGATGACTCAAGTCAAGGTTAAATATATCCCGTTCTATATTAAACTTAAGCGATTCATTATGTATAGCCATCAAGCCCTTTAGATGCATTCAACGAACGATGTAAGTAGAAAATAGGACATCTTTTAAACTACTCTCATGTGATTGCTGGCCCGCCAAAAAGTCTTTGAAAGGTCAAAACACCTATCTAAACTGCGAAGCTTAATTGATAACAAACGACCCCATCAAAGTGGGACACCTTCAGGACGGGGCTTACGTCCCGCTGCGGTACTTGGTGGGCCCATGGGTTTGTTCCCGTAGGGAGTAACATCAATACCCAGTTCCTCAGCTTTGATGCGAAGCGCTAGACGGGCCGAATGGAATCTGCTGAACGCAAATTGGTGAAACATCGCATAGAGACCTTTCTGAGGAAGTGGGCAATAATTGATGATGGATTCACCCTCAGGACCAACGAAAAAGGCGTTTCCCTTTTCCCATCGCTCATAACACTTCTTGGCCATTTCATCACCCATTAGAGCCTGAATGGCACTCTTTGAATCCATATACCCAGTTGCAAATATGACAATATCTGCCTCTTGAGAGGTACCGTCTTTATAAATGACACCGTCCTTGGTGAACCGATCGACCTCGGAGTGCAGAAGGTTAATTTGCTTGTCAGCTATAAGTTTGCAGCAGCCAGTGTCCCAGTAAAAGCCTCCTTGGTCGAAAAGGAACATGGAATAAGCCCCGCCACCGTGATACCCGTCATGGATGCGGTATCCGACATCTTTGAGAGAGCCCAAGAGCTCGCGATCCAATTCGCGAGCCTTCTTTTGTCCACGTGGCAGAAGCTCATATTCAACTGGGAAAGGTCGGAGGAAATTAGTACGGTCTACCACTTCTACCGGAAGACCACCCTTTCGATTTGTGAATTCACGACTCTGGAACAAATATCTGACACTCTTCTCCACAGACATGATATGTGTTGCGCTACGTTGGATCATGGTGACTTCGCAACCACTGTGGTGCAGCTCATAGGCGAGGTCGTTCGCAGAGGTTGCAGCACCCACAATAATGCATCGCTTTCCTTTCCACTTAGGATCTGACTTATATCGTGACGAGTGAACGGTGTAGCCGCCATTCTTCTCAAACTCGGCCATACCTGGGATATCGGGAATATTTGGAGATGTTCCAGACATACCCGTCGCAATCATGATATGACGAGGATGAAGAATTTGCTTGATGCCTCCTTCACGCGTAACGGAAACAGTCCAACGCCCTTGATCATCATCATAGACTGCATTTTCGCCATCGATCTGTGAACTGGTCCAGATATTAAGATCCATGATACTGGCATAATTATGCAAGAATTTAGACAGCTGTTGTGCTGGCAGGAAGAGAGGAAACCAGTGTGGAAAGGGAATGTACGGAAGATGGTTCGTAAAGGTGGGACCATGTAATGACAAGGAAGAGTAACGACTCTCCCAACTATGTCCTGGGAGATGATCCTTTTCGATGATCAGATGCGATATGCCGAGGACTTTGAGCCGAGCAGCCATCGCCAGGCCTGTCTGACCAGCACCAACTATCAAGACGGTAGGATCAGAACCGTCCACGAATTCGGCCTCATCCTGTCTAAGCTGTTGATACGTGCGACCTTTACCCTTTGGATCGTGAAGCTTCGCACGCTCCTGGCGAATCTTATCGCCATACTCGGCATCCCAACCCTGGACAGTCTCTATGCTGGTTCCAATAGTATAGACTTTCCAGGATCTCACATCTGCTAACTCTGTTGCTGAACCTGTCTTGGCCGCAACCGGGCTGAGGCGCAAAACGCCTGCTCCTGTTCCATTTGCGAAGTCGAACTCAATATGGAACAAAATGAATGATAGGTCACCCCCGAGCGTTTCTAAGGATGGGGGAGCCTCTTGACTGATCTGAATATTTTTGATCCCAGTTTTTGGGATCCGCTCCCGGAGCATCCGTCGAATATCCTCGTGTCCATGAAGAGTTCGAAGGTCCCACGTAAGCAATTCGACATCTTTCCAGTAGCCATCGCTGGAAATCTGGGAAATGATAGATTCAATGTCTTGTGCTTCAATGGCTCTAGAAAATGAATCCATAAAATCTTCGGCAGTTTTCTCCACATTTACAGAGGCATAATCTGGAGTGAAGCCCAGCTGGCTATTGGTTGGCAAAGTAGGCCGCTTGATGTGGCCGTAGTAGCCCAGTGTTTGAGACAAGGGCACGCCAGCCCAGCCAATTGTAGAGTCAGCATTTGGTGGACGAATGGCGTCGTCGTTCCAGTCGTAGATGGGGCTTTCAGTCATGATGTCTAAGGCGGCGCGGGCTAGTGTAATACTCTGATAGGACCTACACAGCACCGTTGAGTGACAAATAGCGATTAATTTATACAAATACAACGGTTTGTATCTGATGAGATTACTTTCTGAAGAAAATTGGTGCTGAATGAATGTTTGTTGGATTTGCTTACCTCGGGCCGAATAGTAGGTGACGGATGGGATGCACAAGTTTGCGGGGACCTCTCGGCTGCTATACTGTGAGTGTTGTTAGGCTAAATCAGCCTGGTACAGATCGGCTATGAATCTGAGTGTTTCTTACAAGATAGAATTGATCCTATGTCAAACAGCATTCCGGAACATCTGAAGGGCTAAAGAGTGCATGAATGGGATTGAACTTTATCCACTAAGCCCACCGCACAGCTTCTATGTGCTAATACTCCAAATAGCAATGTGACAAAGCGCCTTTCTAATCACAGAGAGCCCACGGGAGTAATAAGAAAATTTTGAAAGGATGATTTCCTTCCATGCTATCAGTTTTCTCTACCAGCCTTCGGGGCATGTTTTAATTCATCATGTGCCTTGATTCAAATTGTCCCATGCTTCATCACTGGATGAAGAAGTGTTACTCAATTTAAACTCAGCTGATTTGTTTCAAGCGGAATTGTGAATATTTCGCAGGTCAATATGTTGAGAAAATCATCAAGAAGCTTCTAGCTAGTTCTTCACTCTGATGCGATTCTCGAATGAATTATTTCTCATTAAATTGACTATCATGGGCTATACCCAACTGAATCTAAAAGTCAAAAGCGTCGAGGGCATCATGGTCATCAATTAGGGAGCAAATTCGACCAATGAAGTCCAGTGTCGTCTCTTCACTTTGCATGTCGGGCATGATCTCAGATGGCGTAAGAGTAAAGGTCCAATACCACAAAGCGCCAAAAGCCTGTCTTCTAAGTTCGAGCCATGCATCCTGTACAGTAATACTAGGCCCACCTGCCTTCTCGAATTCAGAAACGTAAAGCTGGACCATCTCGTGTTCCCAAAGTCGACGCTTCTCAGCAGGGACTCCCGTACCCAGCACGTAGGCAAGGTCGCGAGACCAGTGACCCCTTGCCATGGCCTGCCAATCAGCGAGACCCAGCCGACCGTCAGATTTAATGTACCAATTGCCTATTGCGAGTAGATCATATTAGTATTTGTCCAATCTATAAATGAGCTGAGCCTATGACATCATACCAAGGTGAACATCTCCATGAACTATTGTCTGTGGCAGGGAAGCATTGCGTGATACTGATTTAACTGTAGCAGGCCAGATCTCCTCTTCTCTTGAAAACAATCTCGGTGGTATGACGCTTTTTGCGGCCCTGAAACCATTTCCGCAGACTTTCTCGATGTCCAATGTAATGATTATATTCTCAAAACGATCCTTGTACTGGATCAATTTATCAAAGAAAGAATCGGTGGATTGATAAAATAGACCGTGCAATTTAGCTAGAATAGAAATTTGCTCAGCAAATTGCCCTTTAGTCAGGCTTGTTTTGTGAGTACAAAACGTAGCTGACCGACCCATGTCTTCTAGGATAATCATAGAGGCCCAAGACTTCTGGTCGTACCCAGCAAAGTATGCCTTGGGTGCCTCAATGTCTAGATGGGGACCAACATTGTTGTAGAAACAGACTTCGCTGTAAGTGCCAGCACTTGAGAGCATGATGCGATTCTCCATTGCATGTGCGGCCTTGCAGAATACCGACGTAGGGAACTTATCAGCGTCGTGGCCCTCCCATTCAAGTTGGATTCGGCGTCTGTTTGAAGATCCGTCGTCTTTGGGGCCCAGCGCAAAGCTCTTAACCACAGTGCCTTTAGTACCTGGGGCTAGAGTGGCCGTTAGCCACTCGGTTGTAATGGCCTCATATGAGATTGGAATATCCCCGTAGTGTCGAGGGACGGGGGGGTTTAGCTTTTCTTGTTCGCAACATTCTCGTATGACTCGAGCGATGTCGCTTCGAATAGTACCTACAGATGACATTGTGTTTTGGCAATTTACGGCAGTTGGTGGATAAAAGTGTATAAACAAATCTTTCAATGCTACCGCATATCCTTTTCTGTGTCTTATATGTACCTGAACGTTAGTAAAGACACGCTTCTAGACTTTCGCGATATGACCCCATCGCCTTCGTGTTCCCTCAGTATCCCGTGATTACGCATGACCCCGCAGTTATAGTAACCGCCTTGCTGGATTCTCCATTACCATCGCCCGAAGCCCTAGTTTAAGTCCGCGGCATTCTACAATGTTTGTTGTAATATGAATGCCTCGGCAACCTATTTTCCCCAGAGCTCGAAATCATCAATTGCGGTGGAATACCAGAAGGGCACCATTTACTAATAAGTCTGCATTTGAACGACTAATCATGGCGTTGTGAGGTATTGAGGGTGGTATTGTTGTGACAGGAGAGGGCTAGTCTATTATCTGTGCCGTACATAAATATGTGACTACTGGGTTCGAAAATAAGCCTCCTGTTTCGGTCCGTCATCTCCAATTGCAAATCACAATGAACACAGTCCATGGCAATAGTGAGACGAGAAATGCATCTGTCGATGTGAATGCGATCTCAAAGGAGGGCCTGGCTGCTCCAACCATCCAGCATGAAGAGAATTGCATATCAGAGGCTGGGGAGTTAGATGTCATCGTCAATGACGAACAGCTATCAAAGACCATCAGAAAGATGGATCTTGTGGTAGTGCCGACAATGACTGTCGTGCTTGCATTCTGCTACATCGATCGCTCAAATATGGGCCTCGCTGCTGTCGCAGGAATGGCAACCGAGTTGGATTTCAAAGGTTACGACTTCTCACTCGCATTGTTGGTCTTCTTCCCTGGCTACGTTATTTGCGTCATCCCTAGCAACTTCATTCTTCATAAAACCTCTGTTAGGTACTGGCTCACATTTCTATCCGTCACTTTTGGCCTATTCACTGTGGGGTCTGGTCTCATCCGTAACTATGCTGGTCTTCTCGCTATGCGGGTGTTGTTGGGCATGTGCGAAGCCGGGTTAGTATTGGCTACCGCCTTGTACGATGAGGAAATGATAGACTGATAACATTAACAGGGTTTACCCTACCGTTATAATGGTTGTGAGCTCCTGGTATCCTCGTTACCACTTTGGAAAAAGAATGGCGGTTGTGGGTTGTGGCGCTAGCTTGATTGCTTCCCTGTCCGGTGTCCTCGCATATGCCTTCTCGCGCATTGATGTTCCGAACTATTCTGGATGGCGCTGGATCTTTATACTCGACGGTGCACTCACAATTCTTGCGGCGTTTGGAGCCTTCTTCTTGATTGAAGAATATCCAGAACGGTCCAGATTTCTTACCAAAGACGAGCGCGAAATTGCCGTTAGTCTGATCGCAAAGGATCGAGAAGAGCAAAACGAGGAAGCATTGACATTGAAGTTGGTGTTGGAGACCCTTTCTGACTGGAAGATCTGGATATTCGCAATCATGTACATGCTGTGCGTCTCTGCGACTTACGGTCTTGCGTACTTCATTCCTTTGATTTTGAACGGCCAGATGGGCTTCACCGGAGCGCTGAGTCAAGTCCTGTCCACCCCGCCATATTTCTACTCCACCATCCTAGCTATTGGCGTCTCTTGGATGTCAGACCGGCGTCAAATCAGATCACCATTCATAATATTCCTGGCGCTGAACGTCATCCTGGGCATGTCATTAACACGATGGGGACCCAACACCGGCTCTCAATATCTGGGATTGTTTTTTGCCTTCGGTGGTTCGTTGGTCAATGGTCCTATGATAATTGTCTTCGCCCAGAACAACGCGCCGACAAGAGCAAAACGCAGTGTTAGCTCAGGGCTGCAACTTAGCCTTGGCGCTGTAGGTGGCATCATCGGCTCCACCGTGTTTCGGTCACAAGATGCCCCGACTTACACACCAGGGGTAATTGTGGTTCTCAGCGGCGCCGGTGCCATCATATGTCTCAGTTGCGTTCTTGCTAGACAATTCCATCGATTGAATCAACTCCACAGAGAAACGGGTCTGGTGCTGGAAGGTCAACAGGGCTTCATCTACACGCTTTGACTACACGTCCGAAATCCCCACCTTTTTACATTTTGCTACTCTTTATGTACCGAAGAATATTCAGGCGATGATTTGAAAAACAAAATGCTACTCATTGTGAAATCATCTCGGCCACATAAACCGATGCTAGGCCCCTATTATGGCATCTTATTGTCACGATGTCGTCTCACACAACGCATCTAATTCGAAAGGGCAAACAATTTCGCTTATTCAGAATCTAACCCACCAATGAGTAAACCTCTGTGGAGACTAAGCTATCAAAAGCGAAAAATTAGCCGGCGTCCCAGTGTAGTATGAACACCTCGGCAATCATTCATGGTTGAAAGCCGGGACGCTCGGAAATATCAATGGCATATGATTGGCGCCAAGTTGTGCCACCAAATCCTAGCTCCCCCCATCTTGTTCCCCATGATGATCTCGACCCGTGCCATAGATTTAGGTCAGGAAATTGTGACATGAGAGGACGAGAGTGATGAGCTCCAAAGAAGACCAAAAGAAGATATATTGGCAGGGTCTATGGAAGATATTTGAGATTTAAAATAATAAAATAACCCTTGCTTCCATTCCTACATTTATAAGGGCCATGGTCACAACTAAGATCACCCTTAACGTGTCTTCGGAGCTTCGAATTGCCCCCCAGCTTGGACACAAAGCCCTGTTTATATTGTTGATCAAGGCGGCAGATCTTCACCCGGCGGACCGGTTCGGGGTTTTGCATCGCCCGTGGAGAAGCGGGGAAGTGCAGCGCGGGGAAACAGGCAGTTGCGAATTGATGCGGGGGTCATGATTCTTAACTGTTCGTAGTTTCTCGCCAGGGATTGAAGTCGCATGGCTTTTTTCCGCGTTTTCATTTCTCTTGAATCACAATCTCATTATTTTCAAAGACTCAACGCCGGCAATTGTGGACTGCGGCTTGATTATTTGTCGCTGCCGCCTGTCGTATTAGCTCAGACTGAAATGGCATCTCCCAATCCCAATCCAAATCTAGACCAGGAGGCCAGTGAGGCCGGCTCTGGTACTGGCTATGGGGAGAGATCAGGCCAAAAGCGCTCATTGTGGGACAATAGTAACGGCCGCGCTTCGAAAAGGCGCGCTTCCAAGGCTTGTCTATCATGTCGGAACCGCAAGGTGCGCTGCGACGTGCTCAGCGGGGGACACCCGTGCACCAATTGTCGCCTGGACCAAATTGAATGTGTCGTCAAGGAGTCCAACAGAGGACGGAAGCCTGGCACGGCAGTCAGCGAAGCCGCCCCAGAATCACCTCCCAACGAAGCCATCATTGTCAATTTAACTCCTCCGCGAGTGGAGCCACCACCAGCTGCCGATACGCCGCCATTCTCTCCGCCGAGAGACAACCAGACGAGTGACTACTTAATATCATTGTCGTTTGAAGGTAAGCTCCATCAACCAAACCTCTATCATCCAAAGCACTCTTTTTTGGGATCGGATCTATGGTGAGAAGAAAGCAGTAACTTATCAAATTTGCAGACCAGCAAGGTTTACCTCCCACTCAAGAGAGCGCCGATGAGATCAATGTTGGTTCTCACACCCAGCGTAATCTTGAACCTCAGTCCAACCCTTCGCCGAATAACTTGCCTCCATCAGAACGGGGGCCAACCCGGCAGATTATCCCACGTCCAAGAACCGAGCCCAACAGTCCTTCCAGTCTTCCACCGTATATCCGACCACTATCACGTCACTTGGACCCACGAGACCTGCAATATCTTGCGGATAAGGATGCTTTGACTATTCCTGATGACACATTTCGTGATGAGCTGTTGAGAATCTACGTGTACATTGTATATCCTTTCATGCCCGCCTTAGATCTCGAAGACCTGCTCCACCCCATCATGCTCGCGGATGGGCGTGATCCTGTAAGCCTGCTTCTGTTTCAGGCCGTCATGTTTGCCAGTGTTACTTTTGTCGACGCCGAAATTCTACAAGCGCGTGGATACAAGAGCAGGAAGGCGGCTCGTAAGGTCTTTTTTAATCGTGTTCGGTTGCTTTACGGACTCGATTGTGAACCAGATCGGTTACCACTCCTCCAGGCCGTACTTCTGATGACTTATTGGTACGACAGTCCGGCTGACGACAAAGATACCTGGTATTGGATGGGTATTGCCATAAGCCTTGCTCAAGTCTTGGGCTTCCATCGCGAGCCAGACCCATCCAGAACCCCGATGAAGAAGAGACAGCTCAGACGTCGCATCTGGTGGTCATGTGTTATGCGCGACCGACTGCTGGCACTAGGCATTCGCCGTCCTTCGAGGATTCGCGATGAAGAATTTGGCGTTCCTCCGCTTACTTTAGACGATTTTGACCTACACACGCCCTCGGAGCCCATCACCAATCTTCTTGGAGAGTCGATACTGACAGGTTCCGGCCCATCAGCTCGGTCAGAGATGGCAGTTATGTGTGTCGAGTTGAGCAGGCTTTGCGTGTGTCTCGGCCACATTCTCCACTCGCAGTACTCGCTCATGGGCAATCAGCCGACCGTTTCCGAGTTTCTGGTGAAAGCCATCGTTGTGCCAAAGCATACCGACACACAGCTACAAGACCTAGCTAAGTGTGATAAAGAACTAAATGAGTGGCTCAGTAGCCAGGATTACCGCTCAAAATACACACCCAAACCCCGAGAGCATGAGGAAAACCATGACGAAGCGACCGATATTATTCGACTACACCAGGCGCTCCTACACATGATTTATCTTACCTCAATGGGGGTTTTGCATAAACCTCAAGTATTCTTTTCTGGGAATGACGGATTGGATGCGGCCCGGAAGAAAGCATCGAAGGATAAAGTCTCAGAAGCAGCCATCGCTATCACGAAGGTTGCTTTCCATCTACAAGCCAGCAATCAGCTTCGATATCTGTCTACTAGCAGCATTCCAGCATTCCTTTCCGCCAGCCTCATACACCTTATGGACGTACGTTCCCCAGACGAGGAAGTCCGAAATATCAGTATCGGCCGGTTCTATCAATGCGTGCACGCGTTGCAGCAACTGCAGGACATGTACGGTTCGGCAGATTACGCCGTCAAGTTTATTGAGGCGGTTCTTAAAAATACAGACATCCACGTTCCCATTATGAGGCCAAGCTCATCTTTAATAAAGATTAATAAGACTAGATCTCATGTCAGAAGATTTTCGAGATGGACCTCACACTGCATCAATTCCGGAAAATACGGGACATCTTATCCGAGTCCCTCAAGCTCGCGCAATCAGCAGCTCAATGCGGAACCTCCGGCCAGAGATGTCGAGGAATCTTTCGAGCAGGATATTATTCTACCTCCTAGCCCTATTAACGACCAACTGGAAGCATGGTCAGCAATTGCTAATGCTCAGGCTAGAGAGGGTCAAGATTCTGGTGAGGTCATGCCAGACTCTTCATTTATGGGCGACTGGGTCGATATCGATAGCCTTGTTCCTGCACTGATGAACTTTGACGCTGATAGCAATATGACGATGGCGAACAATGTAGCATTTATGTGACGATGCAACGATTATGCGGCAGTAGGATACTAGAGCTTACAATGGATTTGCCGAACTGCACTATACGTAGCATAGCAATGATTTATGATTGGTCGCTTGTGACCATGAGCTGAAATCTTTCGAGTATATAATGATGAGTATAATAATGAGGCTCGACCTCCTGCCCAGTGCACCGAGCTTGACATGCAAATCATACAATTCAGTTTTCCGTAGCTGTGGAGACCTCTTGTTTTTGCAATACTGCTCCCTATCCCTAAATCTCTTCCGACTGACTCCTCGAGGCTTGTACATTTCTTTGCCAGGACTCAGAATCACAGCCGTCCAGAGAGCAACGTCAAGGTCGAAACGGCAAGTATTTGAGTCAATATCAAGAGATTAGCCGCATTAGAAATTATTTGTATAAATAACGACCAAGGAAAATTGCTTCGACTTCAGGTGCGTGACTATCACCGTAACAGATGAACAATTACCCGAGGTTATTGAAGCCCAACCCTGGCCTTGATTACCTCGGGTACTTCGTGGTCACCACAATTCTCACAGCCATTAGGAAAATATTGGCTGAGGATGATGACTCAATTTAGGATCGCCAATCGGGTACTGGCCGCTTGCTACCTTCTAAAAGAACAAAGCCGTGGCAAAATCTTGATTCAGGTTGCCTGAATTCGTTCTAGTTTGAAAGGGCCTGCAAGAGATGCATGATTTATATAGGGTAGGGAAAATTTGACGGCGCTGACTTAGGACATGAGCAAAGATCAAAACATTTAATGCGTGAATGATTGATGGAGATAGCTATCAGGATTAATGAAATAATGAGAATTCTGTCAATATAAGCACTGATTCGTGAATGAACTAGCAGATATTCTCTCAAAACGGAAACCCGATTAAAAGAACGCAATTTCGAGACCCTTGAACTCCTTGTTAGCTCTCCACTCAGCAACATACTTTGCAAAGTGTGAGGGTCCCTTTGCCCAAACTGCTGAACGCGCTCTCCGTTGCTGGACCTCTGGCGAAACAGTACGGTCAAGATCTCCCTCAGCATTGAAGTAGCTCGGCGTACAACCTGCTGTGGCTGCAAAAGCGCCGGCCTGTGAGGCAATAAGCTCGGACCACTCTTCCTCTCCCTTAACAGTTGGCTCTATGATGAAGTTGTACCGGTAACTGTTAGTGGAATGTCCGTTGATGCCACTCATCGGTTTTGATGCGGCGGCATGCCCCATGATTCCAGCGATGTGTTTTGCAGCGACGTCAATAGAATAGATGAAGTTGGGGCTGGCACCACTTTGGTTTAATCCAGGCCAAAATATGTTTGGGAAATCGTGGCTCATCATTCCGTGCAGTGTCGTGACGCCCTCATTCCACTTCTTGTCTAGTGAGATCCCGTTACGACCCTTGACGTCAAGTCCGACTCGACCAGCAGGGCTGTATAGGACTGGGCTCTTGTAGCCAGTGCCAAGGATAAGGGTGTCGATCTTGTACTCTTCGTCGCCAATCTTGATCCCGTCCTCGGTGATCTGATTGACTCCAAAGCCGTTTGTATCCACAAGCTCCACATTTGGCGCATTGAAGGCCTGGAGATATTCGTCATGGAAACAAGCTCTCTTGCACCAACTTGGATACCATGGTTTGAGCTTTTCGGCAGTGTCGGGGTTGGTGACGATGTCGTCAACTCGTTTGCGGATGCTCTCTTGCCGAGGTAGATCGAAAGCATGGAGCTTTTCAACGCGTTGCTGGATATCCTCCATCGTCCTGCAGTCGACGTCTGGGTTTCCAGATGTCGCATTGAGCGCCGGCATCTTAGTCCATCCATCGTCAACTAAATTAATGATGGGCTTGTTCGCAATATTGGCCACAAATGCATTGAAATTTTCGGACCGCTCTGCCTGCCAGCCTGGCTTTGAGAATACCTCTTTTGCCCACTTAGGATCTGTAGGCCGATTATCTCTTCGATCCACTGATGATGGTGTCCGTTGGAATACATAAAGCTTTTTAGCCCACGAGGCCAGTGCTGGTACTGCTTGGATTGATGTGGCACCAGTGCCGATGATTCCGACTCTCTGCTCTTTTAACTTTACCATCTCTGGCTTATCAGCTGTCCCTCCGGTGGTCTTGTAGTCCCAACGGGCTGTGTGGAAACAATCCCCCTTGAACTTTTCAATGCCAGGGATTTGAGGAACACGTGGGATTGCAACAATACCGGTGGTAAGAACAGTAAAACGAGATCGAACAGTTATCGAAGTGCCTTCTTCACCGTGGCCCAACTGTGGTGTTAGCCCAGTTCTCCACTCCTTGGTGCTCTCGTCCCATTCAATGGAATTGACGCGATGCCTGAACCATACCGCCTTGTCGAGGCCCCATTGTTTTGCAATTCTTTCAGCGTGCTCTCTGAGCTCCTTGCCGGACGTGTACTTCTGCGTTGGTATGTATCCAGTTTCTTCCAGCAGAGGCATATAGATGTAGCTCTCGACATCGCACATCAGACCAGGGTATCGATTCCAATCTGTAACAGTTAGTCATAATGTTGTAACACAACAATGCCAATGAAGATTGAGGTTCCGCAGACACATTATGCTGAGTTGTCCGGTCACTCACACCAGGTTCCACCAAAACCACCCGCAGAATCCACCATACGGATATCTTCGAGGTTAAATCCAGCTTGAAGGAGTCGGACCGCGAAAATTAGTCCAGCGTAGCCACATCCAAGTATCAAGATTTCACTACGAGAGCCGTTGCGTGGTGAAGTTGCGCCCATGTCATGGGAATTTTCCTCAAGCCAAGGGTCTGTTTCGAAGTGACGAAATTTCTCGTGGTCGTAGAGGTTGATGAACTGGCTGGAGCCATCAGGACGGAGACGCTTGTTTCGTTCTTCATTGTACTTTTGTCTTGCAGCAGCAATAGCCTTGTCATTCTTTGGATTTATTTGTGTTGGTGGAGACGAGGAACCAAGATTTGAATCAGTGCTCAAGTTTGTTTCCGGCATGATGCGAAGGATTATAAAAATGGCGAATAGTAAAATAAGTTCGGGGTCTTTCGATTTGCCAATGAATTGTTGCCTTGACAAGGAGATGATCCACTCGAGACCGTTTGTATTATTCTGAGTGGAAGAGTACTACCCAACCCTTGTAAATAGAGTGCGGCTGTGAATGCAACTATATGAATATTTATGTCTAGCAACGAATAGAACTCCCCAATTTGGCCATTTCTTTTGTGCCGAGGGTCTTTCAATCCGTAGGTTTTAATAGCCGCAGCCTAGTCAATGAGGCTTGAACACTTTGACCACTCCAACTGCCGCGGAATACCCTCGCTTATCATTCAAATCTTCCTCGCAACTTAACAGGATACTCAGCATCCACAAGTCTGGGTTAAAAACTCAAAGGCGAAACTGGGACTTCCGTTGGAGATTCTAAGTTGACAGTAGCATGCGTTTCTAAATGGCCAAAACTATTGGTTGGGTCTGTGCGGGGTGGTATAAAAATGCGAAGTTGTGGGGTTTCAATTCAAGCAACCGAGCCACACCGTAGCCCGGTTATAGAGCAACTATGATTCCAGGTGTCTAACAATATGTGTTCCTCATTTCTATTTCCATCCAGATTTTTTTACGACTCGCATCAGTCTTCAAGTGGCCGTTCAGGTGCCACAGCCCTTCAGAGAGAAGTAAGCATTAGACGCGTAATGAATCCCATTAGTGATTGCAAATGACTACCGATCACAATGATAGTTTTCTATCAGTATGTTATTTATTTCCTCATATTCGTTCCCGCTCAGTTAAAGATCCTCTTAATGAGCTGTTTTGCTGGCCCGCTGCGGGTTGCTGGTATGGCCACGGGCCGAGGGCACGGTCCTATTAGGAGACTTGGCATTCCTTGACCGCATTCACTATCAGGGCTTGATGCTTTCTATATATTGAAGCGGTCTGCATGGGCTCTTTGTATTTGTATCTGATTTTAAGATTAAGAGAAATGAAGACGTGGCAAAGCTAAGGAGGCCGCTCTTGACTGGTTCCACACTTATCTTTCCGTTACGTTTGGAAATTGCATTCCAATATGGCGTATGCATGTCCATGACTAAAAGTGGACTTTTCCTGCGGTGAATATGGATTCTCGTACCATATAGATACATACCCTCGGTCCGAGGGATCCTGTCTCAGTGGTAGACATAATTCTATACTGCTTCTTGAACATGTATTTTAGTATTCCTAGCAACTACCAAAATTCATGACCTTCAAACAAATCATAAGTCCTCAGGGCTATTCACTAACCTAATCTGATTTTTCTTTGATTAAATTCTACGTATCTACGACAATGGCAAGCATCGACTACTACAATCGTTTTACAGAGATATTTTCATGGGATAACACGCCATTACTTCGATCTGCGGGAATCAGCTACTCAATTGGGTTTCTCCAATATGTCTTCGCTATCCGACTTTCCATAAAGGAAGGCTATGGGCCGATGCCTTTTTGGATGCACTCGTTCTATCTCGCCCATGATTCTATCATGTCTTATGTCTTCGCCCAAGCTGCTCCTCGATACAATGAGCACTGGTTTCTTCGCGGAACATCAACCGCGATGTTCGTATGGTCAACTTTGGAGATATGGTGCATACACAGGGCCATCACTAAAGATAGGAAAGCAAACTTCTCATCTCTATTCGGCCCAGATCCCCCTTTGAACTCAGTACTGGCCTACGCTTTCTCATTACAATTGGTCATGTATTCTGTGGTCATTTTGGGATTTATTCTTATGGGAGACGGATGTTTTATGCATTGGTTTTGCTTGACCAATGTTATCATAGTGCTTGGTCCAACACACGAGTATCTGCGTCGCGGCTCACGACGAGGTCTATCACTCGGCTTTTGTTTCATTAACATCGTCGGGACCATTTACACTTTCGCACCATTCGGCTTCTGGGCTTTGTCTATTCCCGAGGTATTTGCTCAGCCAGCATACTACGCGCTTGGGGTTCCCATGGTTCTTCATACAGTTTGGTGCTTTTTCGTAGTGTTGCAGTATCCACCAAAAAAATAGCTTTAAGCATGTAATTAGTTCCCTTGTTTATAGTCTGCGCTCCGGCTCTATCAAAGACAATAGACGATAGATGAATAAAGCCCCAAAGAGGCACGATAAAGCAATAAGAAAATGAATGGTTGTCAAATTGGGTTCAATCACTAGCATAGAATCTGCTGTGGAATCAGAGTCGCGAAGCATTCCAATACATCTCATCAAGTGCCAATTGTAGAAGTTTGGTTTGAGAATAATTGCATTATCGACATATTGGACGTCTTCATTTAGTTGGCTTCCCTATGAATGAGGCGAACATAGAGTTCAGGTTTCTCCCACAGGAAAGAAAGAATATTCTTTTCCATCCATCCCTCACTTCGAGGATCCAGCTCCAAATCAAAATTCCAGATTAGCCTGGCCAGAATAAGACGCATCTCAGCGTAAGCAAGACTTTAGAGAGATTAGCACGTAAGCCACATGCAATTCAGACTAACAGACTCACTTTTTACCGATACAGTCGCGAGGGCCAACAGAAAATGGCTTTAGCGCCGCTTTTTTGTCGGTAGCAAACCTGGGGTCACCAAGCCATCTTTCCGGAATGAAGGACTCAGGATCCTTGAAAAGCTTTGGATTGTGAAACATTGGCCACTGCCAGATTCCAATGATTGTCTGGAAAATACATGTGAGTTGGTGCCCAACTAAAAGTCAAGAGGAAAGTTACATTAGGTGGAACGTAATGCCCATTGATCGTCGACCCACTGTCAGGTGTTTTGCGAGGTATACCAGTCGGTACAGGTGGGTATATGCGGAGTGCTTCATCAAACACGGCGAGCATATACTCCAGTCTCTGGACGCTGATTAAATCAATCTCATCCTCTGTACTAAATGTCGTCCGTAGTTCGGCTTTCAACTTTTCTAGAACTCGTTTATTGGTCGCTAGAAGGTAAGTAGTACCTGATAAAACAGTCGCTGTTGTTTCGGAGCCACCCACGATCAAGTTATGAGCATTGGCGAGAATCTCTGGGTGAGAAATTTGCTAATAATCATTAGGCCGGATAACAAGGCTTGACTTCCCGATCAACTTACCGATTTTTCTCGGGCTTTTATCATAGACTCCATGAAGTCAGGCCTAGAGTCCGTGAAAGCAAGACGCTCAGCTACCTTTGCCTCCGTGAATTCGTGGTGAGTCTTAATGTCTCGTTTTATGTCCGCCGGAATCATGAATTTCATAAAGTAATTCACAATTGGAAACCTGATTAACACAGTGGAGAAGACTATTCCCTTGATATGCTTAAAGATGAGTCTGACCCAGGGATGATAGTCAGACTTTTCCAAGCAACCAAAGGATTTTCCAAACATCAAATCGCCAATCATATCAAATGTGGCCCAATTATACCAAGCTGTCATTTCCTGAGCCTCACCATTGGCAGAAGCTGACTTCAGCCTATCTATAAGTAAGGAAACGTATTGCCGAAAGATATGTTGCTGTTCCATCATAGCCTGAGCAGAGAAGCCATGTGAGAGGATCTTTCGTAAACGGCTATGTCTTTCGCGATTAGAACCAACAAGGGTAAGATTGTCATTACCCGGCCAAAAATCAGGATCTTTTCCATTTTCATCCTGACCGCGCTTACGGTGGCCCATCATATCATCCCAAGCATCGGGAGCTCCAAAGATAAGTTCATTGGGAGCGATTCGAACAATGTCTCCATATTTCTGATGTAACTCAAATATTGTCTTATGCCCACTACCAGACAACCATGCAATAGAATATGGTATTCGAGACGCGGCCCAGAGTTTAGGGCCCGGATACTTGTGAAGGGGATGAAGAAAGACGTTGTAAGTAATGGTGCTAATATTGTAAAACACCACCTGAATTCAGAATGGTTTAGGTTAGCCATTGTCCAGTCCAGAGTCCGGCCCTGGCGGGTCGAAACAATACGCTTCCTGTTTCCATTACAGATCACTTACCAAAGCTAACAATGCGATTAAAAAGGAGGTCAAGGTGAAATTGTAGGAGGCACCTTCAATAAAAGAAAGCATGACTACAAGGATGAAGACAACCTTTCCTGGCGAAATAGTTATTGTTTGAAAGTATGTACGGTAAACAGTATTCGATAAGCCAATCTTCTAGCATTCAAACTTTTTCCTTTAATGGGGAAGTGAGATCTTTATGCTTGGATCTGGAGGCTTGCAAACGTTGCTAGGTGTACGTAAGCATAGAGCAAAGATATGTTTTATCTTAGTTAAAGCTACAAGACTGGTGATCGTACAGGCAACACGCAGTTCTCGGTGGTTGCCGAGGAGTCATATGATGCCCTCGGCAAAGCCGATAATTGGCTCCCACGGAAACCCCGCTTTGCACATGAATCTCTGTACCACTCTGTCGTTGCATGACAGTGCTCCATCGGCATCTGTTGGAATGAAACCCCATTACATTAGCCGTGTGCTCTATAGCTTAGCTGCCGCGCAGTTCATGCTAACATAGTCTCAACCCCTTCTAGCCAATATATCCGGTACCATATATTGGGTCTTGATTTCTAAGCTGATAGATCTATCTCGTGGAGAGAATCATTACCCCAGCTCGGTAATCTAGATGTAAAGAAAATGCGGGGTAACCAAGATCGCCCAGAGGTATGTCATAACGTGTCCCAAATAATAAAAATTCAATTGCATAGGTCACTGTAAAATCATATGACTGTAGCAACGGACCTAGACGCATCTTAATGCTCATAGCGCTTAGATAAGTGGGAGTAATATGACTAGTTGAATTCGCCACTCTATCGTCTCAAAGACCTCGTGTCCAACCTCCATCCACCACGACGTTTTGACCAGTAATCTAAAAAAAGGTAAAAGTTGGATCAACATCAGTCTGAAGCCGCAGATTTGGGATAAACTTACATAACTGGCCCTCTCGGAGGCCAAGAATATAACTTGGGCCGCCAACTCGTCTGGCCTTCCCGGTCGTCTCATAGATATTAAAGGCTGAGGTTCAACTTGGCCTTGACCAATTTCTTCGCCTTCAGTTGTGATCTTCTCGCTCACACCAGTGTCAATGAGACCAGTTGCAATCGTATTGAAAGTTATACCAGCTGAGGAGAACTCGTTTGACAGAGATCGCATAAGCCCAACAGCGGCTCTAAATGCCAATGATTAGATCATGTCCAGGTCATAGTCCTTAAATGAAAATAGTAACCAAGTGCACTCACAGTCTAAAGGTATTTCCCAAAACAATGTGATGCCACCTGTGTGGCTCCAAGGTACAGACACTACCCAAGTTAATAAAGCGTCCCCATTTCTTTTCTTTCCAGGCTGGCAAGACAGCCTTTGCTAAATAAACCACGCTTAAAACACACTGTTCAGAGCTTGTTTTAAAGTCATCTGCGCTGGCATTGTCAAACCCAAACCTAACCAACGACCTCACGTTGCAAACAACGATATCTGGAACACTCCCGAACGTTTCTTTCGTCTTGAGAACAGCTGAATTCACGTCGGCCTCTTGTGTCATATCTGCGACGGCATAGCTGACTTTGCCACCAAGACTCCGGAGCTCGTTTGTTGTTTGCTCCAGTGGTCCAACACGACGAGCTGTTATCATAACCGACGCACCTTCCTTTACAAAGTCGACGGCGATTGCTTTACCGATTCCGCTGGATCCGCCCGATACCAGAACGACTTTATCTTCGAGCCCCAACTTCATATTTTCCGGTATTTGGCTGATGGGATAGTCCGCTAATGACTCAAATCACGTGGCTCACATGCAAGTGCAAAACCTAGATGCGTTCTGATTTTACTAGGACACCATATTATATCTATCTGAGTTATGAAGTTTGGGACAAATCCCCGCCGCCTGGATTACTGACACAAATCCCGGCCCTTCTCCAGCTTTGCCGAGGCTACCTCTTGTGGACCGACAGCAACTTTGTGGAAAAGTGCTCGACCCATCGTACCAGGGATGCAAAGTCCCTCCGTAACAAACCGTAGTGATATGGTAAACAGATGCGTTAGAAAGTCCTTTCTGGTCATATTACGGTGCAACATTGAACTAGATACGAGGTCTGAGCATCTGTCGATCATGAATTATCTACAATAAAATCGGGTAGTATGACCAACGAGATGTTAGCCATGGCCCTAGGAGCCGATATACCGAGGTGTTTCATAGGAACTAACCTACAGCAATCCGGTCATATCAGTGTAATGATTTGGAAACGAACTGCATTCTCTGATTACTATCTACATCTATCACCTACCAATCACCAATTAACTTTCAAGCAATTCATGAAACATCTACCAAATTTATACCTTAAAACCTTGCAACCATGGATTCATCATCGTCTGCAGAGTGGCTCATACAGGTGCCCGTCATACCTGGGAGCACCGAAACACGCTTTTCTCTTCGACAGCAGCATTTGGACGAAGCTATGCCTAAGATAAAAGCGGGCATCATATCCTTCGCTGGTGGCATACTGTCGAGACCTACTACCGATGGCGACAACAAGGATATGACGACCACTATTTTCACCGTCAAAGTAAAGACTGAGGAGGACGCTCGAAAGATTCTCGATGACGACATCTACACTACAGGAGGGGTTTGGGACACAAAGAGGGCTCAGATATTCCCCTGGAAGACGGGTGTGAGGATACCAATGTAAATATACAGGTAAAGACTAAATAATATTGGGATAAACATTTGTTACATGTTTCATTGTTTGATGGAAATTGTATCCGTGATGGCTTTACCTGTATAGTGGTTAATATTGGAAGTCTTTTGTTTTCCTTTTGATGTTTTGCACACGAACTCTACGGTATCATACTCTGCATACTCAACTCCATTTATTTTTGGTAGTCAGGCACTTGGGACAGTCACCAACCTATCACTGGCTTAATTGAGCATATTAAAAGAAGAATTGACCGGCAAGTATACTGCAATGGTTCTTTGTACTGAGATGGCTTACGAACCCAACATACAATCTGGGCTTGCTCGAGCCGTTGCGGCGAAGAAGGCAGCTACAGAGACAGAATTCCAAGTGAAGATGCAACGGATCTGCCGTGTTTGAGAATTAAGAGTTTAGAAAATCGAGACTTTAACCACTTTAGAATAGACCGAGGTGTATGCACTTAGGTTTATAAGTCTAGTTGTTCTTCCCCTCAATTATGCGAAGACTCATTGCGCCAAAGGCAACGGGTAGCCGAGGCAAACGTTACTAGTTACCGATAGGCCAAGGAACAAGATCGACATTCGTGTGCCAATCCGGAAACAGGCAGCAAGCTATTCATTCGCAAATAAGATTAAAAGATGCCCCATATTATTAATCCAGTCGTCTTCATCTCACCCAAAGTAATAAGAATCTGAATATATTTTCATCAAGGTTTCGAGCTGTTCATATCACCTACTATTCAAGAACTCATTCTAGCAAAGTTTTAGAAATGGCCACCTTCACAGGCAAAGTCATTGCCATCTCCGGTATAGTTACACTTTATTGCTGGCTTTATACAAGCGCACATGGTTGATGGTGAAATCAGGAGCGGCTTCTGGAATCGGCCTTTCGACAGCGAAGATACTTTACGCTCGTGGAGCATCATTGGCCCTTTCTGATATTCAAAAGGATCTTCTCGATCAAGTCAAGGATGATATCGCTCGAGAGGGCAAATTAGATGATCAGAAAATTACAACCCTTAAAGTAGATATTACTAACACAGACGATGTCAACAATTGGATTGACCAGGCTATTCAATTTTTCGGTCGTCTTGATGGCGCAGCAAATATTGCTGGAACAGTCGTTTTTGATGAAGTGATTGGAAGCACGTCTGATGAATCTTGGGACCGTATTATGAAGATCAACTCGACTGGAACGTGAGTCCTGTGTGGTACTATTTTCAAAATGTCGTTGAGTGTTTCTAAACTTTGGTTTAACACTGTAACTTTAGGTTCAAGTCTCTGCGGGCTCAGTTACCCAGGCTACCCCCAGGTAGCTCAGTTGTGACCATCTCTTCAATCGCTGGCCTTGGAGGCGCCCCTAATATGGTGGCTTATGGCGCTAGCAAGCATGCTGTGATTGGTCTTACACAGACTGCAGCAGTGGAATATGGACCAAAGGGCATTCGCGTGAATACCGTTGCACCGTAAGTATCGCCACAAAAACGCGCATTGGAGAGAATGTATGGTCTGATGCATCGAAACACTAGGTCAGCTATTGCTACTCCTCTGGCATTGGGTTTTTTTAAGGAAGAGGACAAGCATAAGTTTAGCGCGAACCGATCGTGCCTTAAGCGAGTCGCGCAACCAGAGGAAGTTGCGAAGGTAGTCTCCTTTCTCCTCTCAGATGAATCGTCGTACATCACGGGCTCAGTCATTAATGTAGATGCGGGATGGATGGTGTCAACTCCCGTGGACTTCCCAATTTAATTACTATTGAACTTTTGGTCGTATTATCTCTTGATTCCACCTCTGAGCTCAATTCGAGAAAGTTTTAACGAGAGAGAAAAGAGACCAAGGTCACCAGCTCTAATACTTGAACGTCTTCTCATAGTAAATAGAGAACACGACATGTTTCGCTGCAAGTTGAAATTGCTGAGCATTGATGATCGCTCGCTTTGGTAGCCAAGAAATAGTCCACTCTCTGTTCAACTAGCTGGACTGGAGATAATTATCATAATTCCGAAAGGTGTTCTGTCACAGCCCATTCAGCATTGGCGGAGAGAGTGCAGCCACATGCAGCCAGATTATTAACCCTGCAGTGTCATGTAAGCGTCAGGCAAGTTGTAATCAACGAAGCTAATGGGTGCGATCGCCTGAAAGGGCAAGGGGTGCTTTAGCCTTGAACGGGGGTTGCTTTTGTCGAAGCACGCAATCACATCTCATGTACATCTCATCCTATAAAATGCGCCGCAGAGATTTTACGCCTTCTTCCATCCCACTTCACATTGCTAACCAATACCATGCGCGCACCTCAGCCGTTCCCAGAACGGGTACACTAATTCTTTGGCCAGGATCGGGTCAATAGCCATTCGCGGGTGCCGAGTTAGTCCAAAGATTAGTTTATCTTGAATATAATTAGCGCACCAGATATGATGGGACTATTTCCTTGCCATCATAACGCCACCCCTGGATGTCGCCATGCGACCCGCTCAAGGCGACACTCATCCCATTTCCTATGGTCGCTTGATGCTCGGCAAAAGATTCTTGGTGAGACTTATAATACTACCGTATATCCGGCGCAAAGCAATGGCTTCACAAACCGTATGCGCACCGACTTTTAGTTACGATGTCGCAGCCGAACGAGAAATACGCGAAAAATGACATCGTCATCACTGAAGGTGACGATGATGTCCACAAATTAAAGACTCAGCGCCAAGAGGTAGTTGCCTCAACCTACGTTGAGTCGAAGAGGTCTTGGAAGTCATTCTTCTGGTCGAGTAAGGCATCAATAGTACATTAAAAAGTCAGCATCGCTGAAAGTTGCAGCTCTCGATGTTCCAAAGGATGAGGCTCGGTTCCTCACGAAACTCGACTTAACGCTCATATCAGCGTCCGCTCTGGGTGTCATGTGCAGATACCTCGATCAAGCCAATATTACGAACGCTTTCAGTATGTTTACATCGCCCGCCAAGGATGGAGAACGATACTTACAGTTTTCATAGACAGTGGCATGAAAGAGGATCTTGCACTTTTCGGGAACGAGCTCAATTACGCCAATGCGATTTGGAGTGCGGCATACGTCTTTGGGCAGATTCCTTCAAACCTTCTTCTTACTCGGGTAAGCTTTTTTTTCTCTCATTTATGTTCAAAGCTAACAGGAATTTAGGTCAACGCTCCTCTTTACATTGCGTTTCTCGAGTTTGGTTGGACGGTTTTTACCTTTGCCACCGCTGGTGTGAAAAATGTCAATCAGCTCTACGTGTTCCGTTTCTTGTACGTCCGCGCCAACTTCCCGCGACCCATCTCACCTCTAACTTTAATATAGTGTCGGCCTGTTTGAGGCTGGTCACTTCCCGGCCGTCATGTACGTCTGCTCAAGCTACTACAAGCCGCACGAGCTGGCTCGTCGCAATTCATTGATTCAAGTTTTTACCTCGGTCGGGCCCCTCTTTTCGGGCTTCTTGATGGCAGCAGTATATACCGGTCTTAACACAGTCAACGGTCTCGCTGGATGGCGGTGGATGTTCATGTAGGCGCTTGTTAATGAATTGTTAAGGCACTTGCTAACAGGAGCAGCGTGTGTGGTTGTGTCTCGCTTCCTTGTGCCATCTGGACAGCGGTTGCCATGCCTCAGCTTCCCGGTCGGGCAAAGGCCAACTGGTTAGTCAACCCTTTCCGAGGTATTAGTATATCGCTAATTCGTTTCAGGATTTTCACGGAGGAAGAAATCCAGTTGGCTCGCGCCAGAATGCCTACCGAGGCAAAACCTCGTACTGGACTATTCAAATGGAAGGATATTAGACGTTGGCATACGACATGGCATGTTTACCTCTGTAGGTATTTTTATTCATGATGTTAACCCGGGATACTGACAGTTGACAAGTTCCCTTGTTCTTTGCATTTGCCGCTCAATTTGGACAATCAGGAGGATCTAGTAAGATATTCTTCTCCATTCTGGATAAAAGTAACTAACCATCAAAGTGATTTTCTGGGTCAAGAGTTACAATGTCAAGGGTCAGCCAGCTGTATTTTCGGTTGCTGATATTAATATCATTCCCCTCGGCGTAGGTCATTCCATTCTCAACGCAAAGAACTAAAACTAAGGTTATTTTGTTCAGATCAATCTTATCACTATTTTCTGTGCCCTTCTCAATTCATGGGTTTCTGATAGTTTGCCTGGCTCAGCCAGATGGCCAGGCATGATGTTTGCCAGCATCATGGCTATAATATTTCCCATTGCTCTCGCCGCTACACCCGTCCATCCTCCGAATAAATCTACGCGCTGGCTTCTCTACTGTACGTACATCCCCGCTGGCACTGACACGGAATTAAAGCTGATTTCTTGCGTCTACGAACAGATCTTACGTCTCTATCAGGAACATCTGCCGGCATCACTTGGACATGGGTAAACGAAGTAAACAGACATGATCCTGAAAAGCGGGCATATGTATCTGCATTGGTTAGTGGCAGTGAACCTATCTATTTTTTGCGAACTAAGTGCTGACGGTCACAATTAGATGAACGCATTTGCCTACATCTTTACGGCCTGGGTTCCGATATTTACATTCCCAACATCCAAGCAACCATATATTGTCACTGGTAACTACATTACAGCCGGTTTCGGCGCTGCCGCGGCGTTGACCGTTCTTGGCATCCGATACTTTCACAACAAGGATCTCAAGCACCAGCATGAGCAGCTCTCAACCTCCCCAGAGTACAGTTCATCGATCGCATAGGGGCGTCAGTATAATACTCAGTTATAAATGATCTTCAACTTGGGTGTTCCTACAGAGGAATATTTCATAGGGCCTTTTTATGCAGTTGTATTCATCGCCTCCCCAATAGCGTTGTTAATGAAGACATTTACCTATTTCCACTGACTGGCTTGTATTTCAAGAATAACACATGTAGACATCTCCATTCTCGTCTTTTTTAGTCGGGAGAAAGAATGAATAATCCCTCCACGCAAATGCCCTATTATACCAAGCACTGCTTAGCATTCTGGTCTCTAGTTTCATAAACGGAGCAGCGTCAGGATCAAGTCCATCAATCTCGACGCCATAACGGTGACGCCGCGTATTCCGGCTGTCAATAAGCCATAGCCATGCGCCATCATCTTCCCGCATCTGCTGTTGTTTTTCTTGGAGGGTTTCTGCAATGCAGAGAACGGGCGGGTCTCGGAATAGCACCTCAAATGATGCCAGACTTGCTGCATCAATAATCAAGCAATCGGAAAATCTTCCTGTTTCAGCTGACTCAACCTCCTCCCCAATGCTATTCATGGCGTCTCGAAAATACTTCTCCAGTCGATAAAAGTCTTCTGGGCGATCAAAGCTAAGTGGGCCAATGTCGAGATTCTTTTTATCCTCCACTACATCAAAATGCAGGCGCCGAATCACCTCATCTACCATCTCCGGATTTTCCTCGAACTTCTCTCTTGCTCGATCGCCGAAACTCGGAAATCGACCTCTATGGAGTCCGAAGGCTATCCACCTCTTCAAATAACTTATTGCCTTGTGGAAGAGGCGATCTGATTCGGGACTGTAGACAGTGCGAAGGATGGTATAGCCCCAGGTTCCTCGACGAAATGCGCGCCACCGGCGCTCGTCGTCATCATTGATAAGTCCCAACATTTCCTTGGCGGTACAGTTGCCCCTTGATGCAGGTCCCTTGTAGAATCGCTCAGGGATTGGCCCCAGAGGAGGAAGAGGAGAATCCAACTAATCAGCAAATTAGTATGAGGGGTTGGGCTAAGGTTTGTGTGAAATACCGTCATTCTAGAGCGCTCTGAACACAGATATTAGGAGTCTCGGTTTTCTCCGGCATGATGCACCCCAGATATGCATATTATATGCTTGTGCAGTGGATCACTACGGTTGGACAGGTCACGGTGACTGGTGGAACAAACCTGGCGTGATTTCTCAGCTCGTCGCCCACGTTAGCAGCGGCGTGGCGGGTGGAGCGTCAACAACGGGGGTGGGTTAGTGGATACTAACGTGATCCCTCTCACTCATAGCGCAAGATCTTTGTGCACATTTGATAAGAAGAAGGGCCGTAGAAAATACCAACGATTTATCTTCATATAAACATATGACTTTATAGAATGAGAATTATCCATAGCATAGGACCGGATCATAAAGTCCTTTCCATTACAACTCGACCTGGGCTCGTCTACAAACTCGCCAACATGAACAAACAACTGTGATTAATATTTCAAGCTCTGATTCCGTGTCATTCTTGTGCTATCTCATACTTGGCTTGTCTTCTCGGTGGACAGCCTCATCCACTCAGCCAAAACATGAAGATGGAGAAATCCTTGAATGCAAGCCATCAGTCTCAATGTATTGTGAACGCTTATTTATGAAACCGCGCACCACCCTAGCGCAGGCTGAGTATGTTGGTCCCAACGACCACACAACACTGTTGCATGAAGGCTCAGGTCGAAATTGCACTCAGCGGCCTCTAACATGTCTTCCAGAGTCACATCCCCCCACTAGGTCTGTGCCAAAAACACGGCCTTCTCCAACAAACAGGCAGCGGATCCTTGTAACTCATTTGCTTAGCGCCAACAGTCGTCGTAAAAGTGGCAAGGGCAACAAGCGCTGCCTAATTTTAAGATGAAGAAGTTGGTTGGTCACAGAATCATAATTAAAGCGGGATCCTTACATCATGTTCAACTTGGTCTGTTGACGCTTGCAAGTCGGTGGGGAGCCTACGGTGCCTGCTGCTTATCTGGGTACCTTATGAAGGAGGGACAATATAATCGGGCCTAGCTAAGTCACCATCCCTAATTTGTCCATCCGCCATCTTCTCAATTTATCGCACATTGAACGTCGGTGGGGGTAAACGACAATTAATGGGAAAGGACTTTATGTATTGGCTAACTGATTGAGTCTATGAGGAAGCGATATCCTAAAATGCCAAAAGAAAATCACAGCTGGCTTAGATCCTCCATCGGAATGAAGGGTGGCGCCAGTCAAGGTCCTCTTGCTCTTCCTGTGACAATCCATCAATTTCGGCAAGGCGCTGTTCCTCATTTGCTGCTCTCTTCGCATTGTCCCTCTTCATCCAAATCAAAGTTAGCACACCGACTATTAGAATCGAGCTTGTAGTGGCCAAATTCAGTCCATTGCCAATTGGATAGTTTGGCCCATCCCAAGGCAGAAACGACCATGTCGAGATAAGTCCTCCGACATTGCCAAACATGACGTTCGTAGCAATCGCCGATGCTCTTGCTGTGTCAGAAACAACATTTGCCGACACCTGACTGTTGGTCAAGGAGCCCAGGGAGAAGATTGTGGAAGCAACCAAAAAGGTGGCTGCATAGCGGACGGTGGTATTTTCTGATGCGAGGAACATGATGTAGCCAACCATGACCAGAGGCGCCGCGAGGATAAGGAATATTTGGCGTTTATCAGTGCGCCAGCTAAGATATGAGTAGGTGAGGGTGCATACGCTGCCCAACACGTACGGTGGAACGGTAAAGAGCTGTTGCTGGATAGTTGTCCTGTCCGAGTAGATGCTCCTAACGATAGTTGGGAGAAAGACAGCGAGACCTTGCACGGTGATGTTGTCAAAGAGGAAAAGCATAGAATTGCTCAGGGTAATTGGGTTGAGGATTCCTCGGAGGAACTTCTTCTTGTCCAGGCGGTCAAGAACCTGGCCCTGAACCAGACGCTCCCGGCGGATTCGTTCCTCTGCCAGCTTTTTCTCCTCCTCGGTGAGCCAGCGTGCAGTGCCAGGTCGGTCCGTCATAGTGAAGAATGCAATGAGGCCAAGGCATACAGTGATTATGCCTTCAATCGCGAAAATCATCCTCCATCGCCGCAAGTTCCCAAAGCCGTCGAGCGTGAGAATTCCGGAAGCCAGAAGACCACCAAAAGCGCCAGCGAGAGACCCCATGACAATGTAAAGACTGAGACGGAAGGTGAGCTCAGCGCGACAATACCAACGCGACAGGTAGTATGCGATACCCGGCATCATGCCAGATTCAAAGGCTCCAAGCAGAAATCGAACAGCCATCGCTTGCTCAAGGGTCCGCACCCAGGCAGTCGCTAGGGAACAGGCGCCAAATAGCACCGTCATTGCCGGAATGAACCAACCAGGGCCTACAATCTTGCACACAATGTTGGACGGGATTTCGAATACGATGTAGGAGACGTAGAAGAGAGTGAGGAGGATGTTGTAATCGTAGCCAGCCATGTTCAGGTCGGCCTCGAGGCCGGCAATGCGAGCATTTCCTAGTTCACCAATTAATGACTTCCAACGAACGGAGTCAGGAAATCACTCACCAATGTTGGCACGATCAATAAAACAGAAGAGGTACAAAAGGCAGACTGTTGGCATAACCATCCAGTCAATCTTAGTTCGGAGACGGCGCTCGGCGGCCTCTTGCTCCAGGTTCACGCTCAAAGAAACTCCCCTAGCTCACTATATTAGTCATGGACTTTTGGTAAGCTTGAGAATAGGACATACTCCTTGGGTTCGGCATTTTCTATGTTCTGAGGCTGGTCTTTGGCGATTTGTTCTGCCATCTGGACAACGTTTCGTCAATTCGAGAAGGAAGAGCTTGCTAGGATGGGAATGTGAGGTCAACCACAAAGCAAATGATGATACGAACCCCAATAACGGCCTGGCACATGCTCTTATATATTCATTGAATAATGCGGGGATTCAATCTTTGTTGATACGAGACAGCGAAAATAAAACGGCAGGGGATGTTGGCTTGGGATGAGATCCGAAGCCATGTCATACATACAAGGGCCAGGGTGCGGCAAGCGGGCGACAAAATTACACGGCCAGTCTACGGCATAAATTGTGTGGGCACGCTGGTGAACTTTTCTGGCGCTTGCTTTTGTGTGCGGGTAGCGGGCGCAATGGCTGAGCTACCCCAGAACAACAACTCAATGCAAGGGTGGGAATCCCCCTGCGGGTACGCATACCCGACCACGAATGGGAGAGCCTGTTATTCATTTTACAGCGGTAAGCTTAATCAAATCGTGTCTAGCTCCGGGGGCGGACGCAACGCACCGGCCGCTTCGAAACTCTGTCCCCAGGTATGGACCACTTTGGAAATCTTTCGGCGAGATCAGATCTGAGTTTTTGTCGGAACGTATGGGGAACAGACGCAGATCGCCAAGGGTTTATTTACGCATAAATGGTGTCCGTTTTGAGTTGGAGAAAGGGGTACCCAGCACTTGGTCGTGGAAGCTGACCGTGTTTTTCGAGGACCTTTCCAGATGGACCATCTACTTGGCGGGTTACATGGCTGGCAGACTTCAGCGGTAATCTTGATCCAGTGTCGTCTTGAGTCAGCATGCAGACTCGCTAATCTCGCTCTCACAGCCCTGACAGAGGAACACAATGGCACCGCAGTAATCTCCAGCAGGCCCAGTCTCACCGAACAGAGTAATTACCCCGCGTCGAGAGTGTGGGGAGGGCAAGTTTAGCGGGGAAAGGCCAGGGCACACCCTGTATAATTAGTGTGCAACCCCAGTGCGGAGTTTAGCTCGACAAACCTACGTCGGAAGCCGGGTATTTATTTCTGATTACATCTGGGCATTATTTGTGGGCGAGACCGTTGATGGCTGGTGAAAGCTTGTCTAACTTTGAGGCTATAAAACATAGCATCCCAGATGAGGAAACAACCCGGCGAGTGCACGGAGTGCCGGCGATGGGGAGGCGGTACACGAACATGCAAACCAATCGGTAGAGCAGGAAGTACGCGTGATACAATATGAATATTCAGGTCATTTGTGTAACATTCATCAGCCACGCAAGCAGATTACGACCATCACTCAGTTTAAAATTTATGAGCCATTTATGCTCGCGTCATCAACTTGAACATGCCGTTATCACCCGTGTTTGATATCGTGGTGATGAAATATCCTTTCTGTAACTCTAGATTTCAGAGTCTACCGAGGAAATGGAGACCCTTTGAATCTACTTGGCGAAGCATTTTGTGGCGTTGCATATTCTTAGGCACGGTTGCTCAATCATTTCTTATGTTTTGATGAGTCAGACGTTACGACGTGGCCTGTATCCTCCTGCTCCTCAGTTCCGGCCTCGATAGGCGATGTGTCGTTTTTTCCTTTTTATTGTCCCCTTCGGAACTCGCTTTTCCGAATATCGGAATCCCTCATTTCGAGTCAGTTCAGAATTACTCTCCATGGTTGACTCGAAAATGCCATGTTCCAGGGTCCAGAACTCAACTCTTCCATTGGAACTGGTCCGAGCGGTGCATGAGGCGGACGGCACAACGGCCAACAGCAGACTCTCGATTGGTTCTCATGCCAAGGCCACAAAAAATAGTTGATGAAATTATGAAATTCTAGCGCGCCACTACGTCCCGTCTTTCACGCCCTGCAGAAGCTCGCTGTCAGGTCCCTCTGACTCGAATGGAATAGAGACCTTATTATTGACTGCAATATACAAGACCCTTTGGATCCTCGCCAATCACAACGACTGCAAATGAAACAAGTCGCGATTCGCCCGTGATATCTCACAAAACATCAAAACTACTGACATTACAATGCTGACTTCGATAGCTACGAGCGGAGGTTTCCGATTGTCGCGTGGCTGGTTCGGGTTTGAGAGTCAGAAATGCTTCTCCGAGGTTCCGAGAATCCATATTTTAATATTACCAGATTGCCTCTTGGTTTCATCATTGCTGCGTTCGGTCGAATCCGAAAATCATTTTTTTCGCGCGTATCACGGGTTCGATGAGATATTTACTATTGTGGTAATGTGATTGCCTCGCACCGCTGAGGATCTTGTCAGCAGGTGGAATCCCCCGACCACAGAATACTAATAGCAGACGCATCTTACTGACCTAATCAAGCGCCGAACAGCACCTGTTGCTGTATTTCAAACCTGTTGGGAAACATTTGGTCGGATGTGAGAGATCCTACTCTCCATCACAGTAGGTCCCTTCCGCAGTATGCTTATCTAACGGGATTTATTTCACTGTGAGCGAGATCTTTCGCTTGACCGTCTCCTTCAGAAGCATACAGCCTTTTCATGCCTCCATCTCTGGAGGCAAAAAGTGGCTTTTTGATGAGGCCTGGACTCTCGACAAGCTCGACAGCGGGTGCAACCCCCAGTATTCCTCATTGCACACATCTTAACCACTGCATGATCATCCGGGGCTCTTATTATGATGGGCAGGCATGAAACGCCTAAAATGCCGCAATTCTGCGTGCCCTGACAACCCGTGATAGAGTCCTCGGCGCACTTTCATCCTGCGACCAGAAAGGATAGCACCGAGCCCAAAATGAGATGAGCGACAAGTTTTGTTGCTAGAATACTGCACCACATACTGTTCTCATTCGGTAGACAGTGAGTGCTGAGTACGAGATGCGGCCCATCGAAATAATGAGCCCAGAATGACGCGATACAAACCGCCTTTTGGCTCGAATGGATGCAAGATTTACCCATAATGTCTCTGCATGGTTCGGTTTTTTATAACCTTCGGCCCTGTTGCAAATATTACTTCCGAAGGGAAGGGACCTAAGCATGATCTAACGCAGCGTGACTCATGGTTGAAAACAGTCCTGCCAACGTGTCATCGTCCGATGCCTTCAGCCGCTTGCATCAACTACCACCATAGTACTTATCCACTTTCCAACCTTTGGTCAAATCGAGATGTTCAAGATTGGCGACGTGGAGATGATCATCGATACCTCGAAAGATGGGATTGCCGAACCTGGGTCTCATGAGGATCGGATTTTCCAAGCCTGTGGTGGTGGGTAATGAGTCACTTCGACCTCGTCCACTCTCGGTGGGATGAGAACAAACCTCCTGCCAGACTATACCTGGAGATACATTTATACCTCAAAATCCCATTATCCCAATTCTCACATATACCCCCAATAGAGGCAGCCTTGGGCCGGGTTTCACCGCGCCAGCCCGTCAAAGTCTAATGTCATGACAGGCACGAGATTGCACGACAACCCCACGGGATTATTCCTCAATGGTGGACGATACAGCCAGGGCTAACGCACGATGATACCGTCTTGCGGCCATTCTCGATGGTTGCGTACGGGGATCTCGGTCCCACAGTGCCAGCAATCGCAATCTCGATGCTCCGCTGCTCTTGCGCCAGCAGGCAATCGGGCCCATCGCAGCTGAACAATCCATGTGCGACATACACATGGCTGGCATTGGCCCAGCCAAGCGCTGTACCCCGGGTGGCCCCTTAACTGGGCTGAGGGGCGGATCTATACTAGCTTCCCCGGGTCTCGACCTAACGATCGGCAGGCGGACTAGGTTCGAGACAGTTGTAGCGCGCAGCACACCATGCTGCTGGCCCTCTACGGCAGGCATTCTTAACACTGTAGCATGGCTGTCAAACCGGCGGGCCGTGACTGGTCGACTGGGCGTCGGCGAGGCCCTTAGCTTTGCGACGCAAATCCAATCTTTCCCTCAATGGATGAGCATTCCTTTCTTTTTCCAAGCGCTTGGACTGCGCTTTGACTCGCGTCACATGATGCTCCTTTCTCCCCCAAATCCCCTGCCTCTATGGATTCGCCCTTATACGCGCCGTGGTTCCATCTCCGCTTATTGCCTGATTCTGTAAAGGGCGTATTCATCCCCATCCGCGACCACATCTCCACATTAAACTGCTCCTCCCTATTCGCTCCACACCCGCACTGACAGCCGTTCAGGATGGAGCACCGAGGGCCCGCTGACAGGAGCCAGGACGACTTGGCAGAGTCTCGTCGGCTGAAGAAGCGAGAGCTCGATCGCAAGGCGCAGCGGCTCGCGAGGGAGCGCACCAAGAACCGCATCGCCGAGCTCGAGTCCATGGTCGCCCATCTCCAGAAAAACGACGCCAACGCCCAGACCACGTCGCTTCTGGATCAGCTGTCCCGGGTCACCAAGGAGAGAGACAAGGCCGTGGCCACTTTGAGGTCTCTGTGTTCCATCATCGAACGACAAATCACCGATGCACCTACGAGGAAGTCGTCGCCAGACGAGTCTCGCGAGGATGTGCGCGAACTCCCTACCCCGGAAAGCTTCGTAGATCCAATGACTGTCGCATCATGTTCTGCAACTCCTGGCGGTTCAGAACTAGATCTTGCCTCGTGGACATTGCAGCAGTGGTCAGGAAATTCTCCCCTTCCACCGGAACCCCTTGATTGCCTCGGCGGGATGCTGCCCACCGACACGACCATCCTGACACCCGAAAGCGGAAGCACTTCGCAACTTCAATTGGAGACCCTTATGCCCCTCGCCGAGTCATCCAGTGTCCAGGACTTTGCTGACGACCCCATTGTCCCTCAACCACCAATGGGCTGCCACTGCACCATATCCGAGCAAGATGTAAACCCCGGTGATGCTTCGCCAAACACGTGGCGAGCAGCCAACGAAGCGCTGGGCAAGGCCACCCTCATGTCGAAGGAAGACCTCATGTTGGAGGAACTGTCGAGCCACGACACTCCTGTCCGAGCCATCATCGAAGGCTGGGACGCTGTCGAGCTGTCGGGCAAGATGACAAAGGGTTGGCGGAAGCTGAGGAAGGTTGACGAGACATGTTTCAAAGGGTGCGCACCGGTCGAGCGCCTTGCATGTCTAAAGCTTATGCATCTGATGATGGTCTATCATGGGGAACCAAATGCCGCAAGACAGGCGGACCTGCCACGCTGGTTCGTGCAGAGGTAAGTCGACATGATACAGATACTAGGAGCCAGAGCTAAGTAGATGCCAGACCGTCCCAGGCCCTTCTACATTCCCATGCTATCGACTATTTTGTCTGGTATGTGTGTGTCCGTGTGCCTTGGGGAAGCAGGAGACTGACAGCGGCTGAAGGCCAGGTATACGGGAACGCTTCATTTTCGGGCAGCATCGGTACTGCACCAACATCTTCTGGGACCTATTCCAAACGAACTTCAAGATCCGCTGGCCCTTTGACTTCCGAGACACGTACCTGCACAACTCGGAGACAGGCCTGTTCCAGCTATCGCCTGTGTTTGAAGGACGGCTACACGACCTCAATTCATGGACGATGGGCCCCGACTTCTTTACTCCGTTCCCAGAACTATACGCCGACATCCCCACGTCAACGAGCGTCCCAAAAACACTTGGCACCGTGGATGTGCAGCTGGCAATGTACGCGGCAAAACAACATCACGAGAAAGGGAAGAATGTGGACCACGGCGGGAGGCAGACGCAACGGGTGTAAGTAGCTGCATGAACAAGGCGTTATTCGGTAGCCAAAGAAAAAAAAGAGTTTTACCCAAACTAGTCCCCCAAAACACAAACCAGGAGTGGTGGACGTTTAACAAAAAACATCACCACCTCAAACATCGAACAACAAAGGTCGCGTGGCCCAATGGCAAGGCGTCTGACTACGAATCAGGAGATTGTGGGTTCGACCCCCACCGTGACCTGTTCGATTTTCTTTTTGAGTGATTTTCAATTTTTGGGGTAAATTTTTTGGATGGTTGGAGCTATGGAGGATCGAGATGGCCGGTGATTCCGAACAAGTGGGGCTTCGATGGAGTGAAAACTCTTCAGAGCAGAAGCGCTGTGATGAACGTGCAAATTATAGCATTGCATCGCTGTATTAGTTTTAAACAAAAGAAGAGCATTCGCGTTCTCTTTACTATGTTAATTTGAAACCTTTCTCTCGGTTCTTTTTTTAAAGCTCAACTCGCTGTGCAAAGGTGCAGTCCACTAAACTCCACTCGTGAAGCCGCGTTCATCGCGACATACCCTGTAGCTTTTCATAATTGGGCATTTTCATGAATACACTTTCGCCGGTAGTGATATTGCGGTGCGACCGGTAGAAACATATGTATGCGTGCAGATTGCGCATATTTATCTCTAATTCCTGGTAACCACCATCGCTAGTGCTATAATTGATAAGAAATGTGGTACGAGGTGATGATTGCATATTGGTACACCCAAAAGTGGAAACATATCTACCGGGACTCCCATCAGGCATAGAAAAGAACACATTGTTGATAGATTTAATTCAAGACCCAACAACAACCTTGGTTATACGAATAGACCACCAGATATGCTCAATCTTCATTTGAATGACTCTCGCCACTTGAACTGCCGTCTTCTAGACTCTCATCTGCCAGATGATCCGATATCATGCTTGTTCCCTTCTCAGAGGGATGGCGGGGTAATGTAGCTGTCCAAAGGATTTCTTCGGAGTCTGGGTCCTGCCAGCAGAAATACATCCTACCGTCCCCAAGATGTCGGAATTTCCAGTCTTTCCTTTCGGCTTCTACTACGTGGCCTAGAATATGGTTAAAGCAAACCTTGCCTTGTCGTAAGTATGTTTCTACCCAGGGAAAACCACTCCCATTTGATGTGACTATGGCATGGTCAGCGGCAGCTCTTTCGTTAGCTACTTGCAGAATCCTATCTCTGCACTGTTTGGCCTCAGCTCTGATACGACTTAACGCGGAAGCTCCCCGCCGAAAAGTCTCGACATCTCCCGTCATTGACCAACCCCCTAATTGTGTCATGTGATATTCTGGTAGCCCGCCATATTTCTTGGGTGGTGTGGCATGATGGGCAAAAATCTGGAGTTGGCCGTCACAGTAAGTGCAACTAAAAGTATGGGCTTTTTCATCGTAGAGCTTGTCAGGTTGACTTCGCCATTGGAGAGCGAGCATTGCCCGCGCTCCATGAGCTCCATCGAATGCTGCTTGTTTTCGCGCGACAAATGGAATTCCTCCTGGTCCTTTCATTTCGAAAAAGAAGTTTGGTGCGGCGTAAACCCTTGGGTGCGTTGTAGGAATAATCAACGGGGCTGTATTCGTGTCTTTGAGAATGTCCTTGTGGATGTCATCTCGGTTGAGCCCATCGAATTTGTCTGGCTTTGGGTTCGGAGCATTGTCCCAGAGCGGCTTGAGTCGCGTAAAGCACACATCATCGTTGTCTAGTTGTGCAGAATTTTCGTAAAATTCAGGAAGAATGTGCTGCGATACGGTTTTCTCATAGACTAGTAGCTGGCTCCGATTCTGAAAAGCTGCAAAGTCTTCTGTAGAGTAATTGGAGAACTTTCCTGATACCCCACTGGTTTGAACCCATTCCTTGATCTCGGTTAGGTTTTTGGGCTTGGACTTCTCGTTGTCCAAATATACACCATGGTCATAAAGCACTAGGTGAAAGTCCGATGAGTGCCCAGTTGATCTGGCCGGTTTCGATATGTCGTAGCTATCTTCAGAAGACTCCTTATTTGATGGAACTATATTGAAAGAGCCAAACTTTGGATGAGGGTCAGCTAGCCCGGCGCAAATTAAGGAAAAGAGAGATCTACCCCTCTGAGATGGCTCAGGTCTGGGCCACCGTCTCGTGCATAAAGAGCAAGTTCCTTGGCGTGTAACTTCAGCGATTTGGGTGACAAAGGCCGCTTTATCTCTGAGATGTAGTGTTCCGCCAAGTTTGATGGGGATTCAAGTACATTGGGTTGACTGTTTGCTGATTGCATCGTTTTACTTGTCTGATGAATCTCATTGGGATGTGACTGACTGGAACATGCATGTTTTCTCATGGTGTTTTGAGAAAGATGGAGGAGGGACAAAGAGATTTTGTGATCAGGCATGCTGTTCAGAGAAGTTTGTCCGTGCTCAATCCTGTGTCACAAAGACCCCGCCGTCTTATTTTTAAACAAAGCCAACCTTGCCTAACCCCCCCAAAAGTCGCAGAATTTACCAGAACAAGCCTCTAGAAGGCTTAGATTGGGGAATGGTAAATCATCACAGTCGATTATGTTTATCCGCATGTCTACCAGCCATATTACTAGAAACTACCCCATATATTTCCGATCTTAGAAACCGAGCGGACAGTGGACCGTATATATCGTCGACCTCTACGGGTATTGACAGATATTTTGCTAAAGCTTTGGCTGCTTGACTGTCGGGGGTTTGGATGTTTCCCATCCAGCATTGGGCCACATACATTGGATGCGTCGTGGTTTCGAAAAGCATCATTGCAATCTAGATTTGATTGCATATGCGACTTAGTATCTGACTGGTCTATAAGGGAGGAATACTCACTGTCTTGATTGGAGTTGCGCCGTTGGAGCTTTTGGCCTCATTCACAATCTCTTCGGCGGCGGTGATGATATGCGAGCACGCACTCTGAACTAGGCGAAAATCGCAGCATTCTTCTTTAATAAGTCGAGCAACGAATTTTGAGAGATACTGAAGTGCTGCCAGGTCTTTATCAATGTCGCAATTTGTTGGATCGAGCATCACACACAAAAGGAGTGTTATAGCTGCGGTTACCTGATAGCGTAACACGTGCCTTAGACGTCAGAATGAGGATTGATTAAGCAGAATCACCTACGTACCAAGCATCCGTAAAAGAAACATTACGAATGGAACGAGTAAGCGCAATAGTAGCTCTTGCGGCAGCCCTTACTCTGGTCGCTGCTTGCTGGATACCGCTTTGAGTTGCTTCGGAAATTTGTCGCAGCAACGGCCAGTGTGTAAATGACACGCAATTGTGATATGTGAGCCTAAGCATCACATCTGAGATATTGAAACTCGAGTGATCTGGTTGAGGGAGTTGTTCCATGTGCATGTTGGATGCCAGTTCTGATTTCCAATTCTCAAGCGCTGCTTGTTGCTCCAATGATGTACTGATTAGTTGATTCATTGTCCGATAAGCATTCGGGTCGTAGAGATTCTTGTAGATGCGCATCTGTATTCGAGCCAGTTTCGCCCTCTCCCTCAAAATCATATAGTATCGATCTCCCTCGCTAGAACTTGATGAGACCAGACCGAAGGGCGTTACCATTCCGGGAAGACTTAATTCAAGCTCTGCGTCAGAGAAAGAAGGAGATAAGCCTGTATTTAAGCTCAGGTCGGAGTCAAGGATAATCAAAGCCCAGGCTAAACAACGGATGATTTCCGTTTCTGAGACATCTTTGTTGTTCTTCCATTGGTACTCACTCTGCAAGACGATGGTGCGATATTGATGAATAGCGGCAGCAAGCAGTGTAGCCGTCATCCGTGTATCTGCTGACCCACGCATGAAAACGGCCATTGCAAGATGCGCTTGGACACTCCAGATATCACGTGTTTCGGTCAAAGTCTGTTCATACACGCTGTATGCATTTTTGAAGAAGCCCCATACCGTTGGAGAGAGTAATTCAAAAGACTCGTTTGAAAGCCTGGAACGACCGACAATTGCGATGGAGACGTTGACCAAGGCCCACCATGTAATATCAATACAGGGATCAAGAGACTCAAGTCGCCGGAGCCTCTCCATGAAGTTTTTTAGATCAAGAAAGGGCAGCTCTTGGCAGCTTTCCTTGACAAAATCTAAAACCAGCAATCTCTCAGTTTCTTCTGGCGTAATATTCGGCATTGAAGTCCCCTTTGTTGTCATAGTTGCTTGGGTAAAAAGAACGCTGAGGCTTTCTGCGCGCTTCGATATTGCGTTATGTGATGGGAACGCAAGGTCTCGGTGTTCATTAGTCAAAAGAGGCTGATGAGTGTTTGGTTGAGGCGATTCTGCTTCCGCTAAATAAGGCCTGGGGGTTGAGACTGACCGCACACTGTCATGCGCTGCTATGAGATTCACCATTGCACCATCGTTACAAAAATGGGACGGCGCAATGCTGTTCATGATGGCCTCCATTCGAAGAATTTGTTCTTCAAGTGCCCGTATCCGTTGCTTGCTTGGGTTGTGTCAATAAGAGCTGATAGCGAAATAGGAAGGTTTGGTTTGTAGTGCATGCCTTTTACCTGGTCCACGACGCCGTATCTTCTGAGGATATGTACAATTCGGCTCGCCTGCTAGTATGCAAGATGTGCATGCCGGCTTTCTACTATCACATCGAGTTCTTTTCCTTTTGCAGTACACGCACGCCTGCCTGCAAGTCAATGACCGCTCAAGTTTGTCAAATATTGTCTGAGGGCACCTGAATAGCTTTCAGCCGTGTTTTCTGTCCGGCTTTGGGAGTTGTCAAATCTGCTGAACTTTCTGCCATGATCAATATGATTTACTTACGTGACAGAAATTTATCAAATGTTGGCGGGTGTCTTCGATTGACCATGATCTTCTTTTTACCTTCTTCGAGAATATTGAAATGAACATACATAACGAAAAGGCAAAGACTGCCGAGTACTGGATCGTGGAGAAGTGCCATCTAGCTGTCGAGTTTTAGTCAGCAGTCAACGCTAGGAACCAAAATGCCTCCGAGCACCGCCGATTATTTTCCTCTAGGATGAGTAATCAATCCAGCGTCTCAGGCTTGATAATTGCATCTAGTAGCATAAATTTGGTGCACAAACGGTCATACGGCTAGAAAATGGAAGTAGAGGCCGTAACAAGAGGGCATTGCGGCTATGAGACGAAATGAGACCATTTTTCTAACAGGTAGGTTAATCCTGTTTATGGAAGCCAGCCAGCCAACAGGATGGCATGCAAGCAAAGGAATCGCATGAATATGCAATATTGTCACAATTTGTAAACAGTCTGAGTATATTACAAAGCCAACAGCCATGGTTAGATTGGTTGGATTGGTTGGATTTATTCTACCGTATCGAAACTCATGTATTGCCTATTGAAACGAGGGTTTCTTTGCTTCCATCCAAATGGGCAACTACAAGTAACTGGAGCTTATAGAGTCTCAAGGCTCTGGCTGCTAGGCTTTCTCGTCTTGTACCTTGGTGAAGATGCGTATGAATCCCTCAGGGCTGGTCGAGCCACGAACCTCGTGTCGATCCTGGATGTTGAAGTGAGGCACACCAACAATACCATTGAGTTGAGATCGAATAGTCGCCTGATCAACCTCCAATCCACCCTCATCACTTTCAACAATGGCCTGCTGGAATTCCTCGGCAGGGATTCCAGCTCCAATGGCAATACTTTTCAACGTGTCGTACTGCGTAATGTCTCGTTCCTCCTCAAAGTAAGCAGAGAAGAGTCTGTCAATAACATCCAATTTCACATTTTCACCATAGCGTTTAGCCATTTGAATGAGTCGGTTCGCGTCCCTCGAGTTACCCGTCCGACCTCCAAACTTGAAAGAGATTCCCAATTCCTTTCCAATGTTCTTTATGCGTTCGTGAACACTGTCGGCGCGCCCTTTGCCGAATCTCTCAGCGAAGAACTGCTCTTTAGGAATGCTGGAGGCTGGGCCCTTGGGACCAATGGGTTGAAGTTGAATTGCATGATAAGCCACCGAGAATGTATCGTTTGATGATGGGTGGGCCTGCTGCCACATCTGTTGGGCAAGCTGAAGCTGCCTACGGCCAATGAAACACCACGGACAAAGGATATCGGACGTAACGGTGATCTTAAAGTTCGTCATTGTGATCATATGTCACTTAAGGAAAGAGGGTAATGAAAGGGTGTTGTGTTCGGGAAGAATCAGATGTGATGCGTCGTCTTTTATCTTCTATTCAGGGACGTTAAATTATTTCGACTGCAGAGTGATTACATGGGTACCGTATTGCTAAAAAGTATGCTCTTGGGAGCAAATATCTCGGAGCCAATTTGCTTCCGTAGGCCCACAAGTGTGTTGTTTTCGGCGACACACTAGCGCTGATCGCTGGATTTTGTAAGCATGAGCATTTGAAATTTCAATTGCAGTATTCCAGCCATCCAGATTAAAAATAGCTCATTAGTCAGGGTTGCCATATTGCGGGTTAGCTTGATACGATCATGGTTCTTGCCATATCTCAGCCATGCACTTCAGTTTATCAGAAGTTGTGAAGATATCTTGCTTGTATGAGAACGTTTTGGATTTTCCCCGCATTTAAATTATTTTCACAAAAAGATCCGAGTTATAGCATGGCTTAGGATATTCTTGCTAGATCAAGGTGGATGCTGAAATCTACAGCTTCTATCGTGGAAGTGGAAGTACCGGAGGCAAAATAGCCCCTGGGGCTGGAGGCAATTTATTTTCGCCGTACCAATTAAAACGATTCCTGATTAGAAATTGCAATGTTTTGAAGAGAGAAAGTTGAATAATAGCAGCAATGAAGACATCAGCCTCCAAGTACATAAATCAATCCTACTCCCAGCCACATTGAGCTTCATCAACCATTCCATCCATTCTTAAACTAGGATTCAAACCAAAGCAGTCTTCAACAATTCACCAAACTCCAAAATGAACTCAATCAAGAAAGTTGCACTTTTTGGTGTGAGTTTGTTCCTTGTTGTGATGGACTGAACTCAAGCACTGACTTTACTTGTAGAAGGGCAATGTTGGCTCCGCTGTACTCGGCCAACTACTCAAGGCAGGCTTTGAAGTAACCGTTTTCAGCCGCTCTGAACAGCAAGTTCCTCCAGGTGCAACTGCTGTTCAGGTCGACTACACCATTGAAGCTTTATCGAAGGCTTTAAAAGGCCACGATGCCATCGTTAGCACCGTCGGGCCCCCAGCCGTTCTTACCCAAAAGGTCATTATTGACGCTGCTATCATTGCCGGCGTTAGACGTTTCGTTCCAAGCGAATTCAGCTCGGTGAACACCGATCCGAAGGCGAGGGATATCCCGACATTCCAACTTTTTGTGGAGATCCTGGATTATCTCAAGACCAAGGCGGAGTCTGGTGATATTGATTTCACCATTTTCGCCACTGGCCCCTTTCTTGACTATGTCTTCGGAAGCCCCTTGTTCATCGACTTTAAAAAACATACCATTCGGCTCCACGGCAAGGGAGATGTTCGCGTCAGCGCAACCAGTATCGCAGGAATTGGAAAGGCAGTTGCTGGAGGGCTGCTGAAGGCGGAGCAGACTAAGAACCGCGTGGTGTATGTTCACGAGACCGTAATCACTCAGCTCAAGTTGTTGGACTTGGCGAAGAAAGCCGCGCCGGAAGCTGATTGGAAGGTAACGACCGTTGACTCTCACGAGGCCTTGCAGGTGGCTACTACCAAGTTTCTCGAGCGCCCGACTGATCTTTTATCTGCCCTGGAACTTGTGAAGGCTGTTATGTTCAGTGGAAAGTACGATACTGAGTATGTCAAACTGGACAATGAGTTAGTTGGTCTCCCTACCCTGTCGGATAAGGAGCTGGAGGAAGCTTGGGTGCCCCTTCTTAGCAAGTAGTTGTAGACTTGTAGCTGGGGCTTTTTTTTATTTCACCAAAGCTAGCTACATTTTCAACCCTAGTGGTCAATAGACTATCTCTTGACGAAGATATAGTTCTCGTTCTTTGCCTGGGGTCGTCTCGTATTGTTCGACCAGGTGAGATCGGCGACGCTTGCCACAAGAGTTAACGGGTATCCATCAAAGAAATACGAGAGGAATGAAAATTAGTAAATCCCGCGGTCGGCTGTTTCGCCGATCATATTAATTTGTGTTGACCGTACTGGCTCACGCCAGCTGTGCGGAAATAGACCGGGTTTAGAAGGGAGCCGAATCTTGGTGTCGTGACCCTCTGAGCGCGAAGGCCGAAAGACCGAGAGTTCAATAGAAGAGTAAGCTGCTCAAAAAAAAAACATCACGTCATTCTGCATATGATGCTGTTGGAAAGTGGTAAAATTGTATTCCATGAAATACAGTATCACACTAAGACCTGGAGTCAGCGTCTCGATACTGGTGCTTGGGGAAATGTGGTTTCATTGAGGAATCAGGACGAATTTATCGACTATCTAATCAACTAGACTACTTGGCGCAGTACCTATCGAAAATGGCTAACCTGTTGAAATTGAATACATGGCTGGAGGACTAAATGAAGGCCAAGGTGGGTCGCGGTCCGGTGATGACGGGCGGTGATGGTACCCACGCCGAACGCCGAGCGCCGAAAGGACTGAGAATGCCATGAGGCTCTGCATTTAAATAAGAGTGAGATTTCCAAATTGATTTCAAGAATATCATAAAATATAAACCAAAGCCTCTAAATCTCCAGAACACACCTCATTGAACTCACATCCGCCACTTTGGGACAACATTTGTTACAATCATGGGAGAACAACACGCATATCTTGGCCTTGGGGCTATGGGGCAGGGAATGGCTTTGAACCTAGCCACCAAAGGAAACTTGGGCAAACCTCTGCTGGTTTGGAACCGCACTGAAAGCAAGGCTGTTCGTCTTGCGGGGCTTCTCGAAGTTCAAAACGGCAGCGGCGTCGAGATCGCCAAGAGTCACATCGACGCCATCACGCGTGCCGATGTGGTCTGGTCGTGTCTGTACGACCAAGCCGCAGCCGAGAGCGTATGGTTTGACGCAGTGACCCATGCAGATCTCCAAGGAACCACAGTGATCGAGTGCTCGACCATGAGTGGGGGTGGCACGATCGAGCTAGCCCGGCGGATTGAAGCCGCGGGAGGACGTTTTATCGCCATGCCTGGTTAGTACTTGTTTTTTAAACCGAGGTGTAAATCAACACTCTAACATGCTTTGATAGTGGTTGGTCCTCCTGAGCTGGCACAAACTGGACAGTTGATTTGTATAACCGCCGGAAAGGGGAGTGTAATTGAGCATATCAAACCATTTATTGAGGGCGTGTAAGTAAACCCCAGCAGGGGTAGCCAGAACTTGAGAAGTGGTCTAACTTTGTTTGATGTCAGAGTAGGAAAGGCGCACATCGATCTGTCGGATCACCCCGTAGACAGTGCCCTCCGACTCAAACTCTGCCAGAACCTGTTCTCCTTGACCGTGACGCAGCAACTGGCCGAGTTCTACACGCTTGCTGAAAAGTCTGGCATTGGCGCCGACAACGGCCGAAAGCTGGTGGACGCGCTCTTCCCAGACAGCCCGCACCACCTGTTTTACAGCAACCGCATGTTGTCCGGTTCGTGCTTTGACACTGAAAACATTGTCAACAGCGTAGACAAGGTTCAACACGTGGCCACACACGTCAACGCCATGGCCGACGCCTGCGGGGTGGAGTTGGAGGGTTACAACGTGGCGGTCAGAAACCTCGCAGTTGTTGGCAACCGCGGGGACTTTACTGCCGTCTACGGCGCAGTCCGGGAGAAGAGCGGGTTGCCGTTCTCAACGAGGAAATGAGGCGGGTTGTGGTACTCAACTGGGAAGTGGTGGATGAGGGTTACCACTCTCAACAGGGAACTGATGCAGGCAGGCTTGGCAATCCGGAACAGCGTCGATTGAAAACAGGGTGTCAGGTATTCAGATTCAGATTCAGACTTTAGGCACAGACAAAATTCCCACGTGGAAAAGGCCAAAATTCAAACTCTGGTTCGCTAATCGCCAACCTAAAACCCGTCTTCGTCTGTGGGGTTGCACGGCGCCAACCGTCCATCGCCAATAACGCATTGCTTCTTATCTGATAGGTCCCAACCTTGTTAGGCTCGTGGGTCTCGGGCCTCAGCCCTCTGGAAGCCGGCAGTTTTGCTTCTTTGATGCCGGGGATGGCAACGTCGCCTTTTCGCGGGGCCCCGGACAAGCAGCTCACGACAGGCCCCCTCGAGGCCGGCTCCCCCTGCCGTGCCGTGTGGGCTCAAGGTTCGGTGCATTGCCGGGACAGGGCCTCTGGCGAATCACGACGCAGATACTCCGCGGCTGTCGTCGAGTCTGGCCATGGCGCCACCCCCTGACTCCACCAGCCTCGGCCAACGACGGCGTGGGGGCGACGACGAGCGAGTGGGATGACGATTTGCCCCCCGTTTGGACCAACTGCCGATTTCCGGGCAGATCCACTTGGATCAATTTCTCCAACTCCACGACCGCGTCGTGACAAATGTCCCCTCCAGGTACCACTTGATGCATGGCGGGCTGACCCAACGCTTCCCGGCCCTCGACTACTGAGTTTGGAACACAAGCCGTCGTTGTCAAAGACTTCGTGCCCAACATGGTTTCGTCGCCGCGCGCCCAGCCTGCGGGCAAGGATGCCCAGCAGCAGCAGCGACGCGTGCAGCGCACAAAGTCCAGGCGGCGCTTTTCCACCGCCTGTCTGCAGTGTCGCACGCAGAAGATCCGCTGCGTCCGCCTCAACGCCACCGGCCGCTGCGTCAACTGCAACATGGGCGACAAGGCCTGTACTTTGATGGCCAGTGATAGGTCATGGTGAGATCTGCATGCATGAGGATGTGATGTGACAGATGACCGGACGCTGACACCTCGGCCCAGGCCCTCCATCTCCTCAGAGAGTACTACGCCCGTACATGACAGTGACTCGGCCAACTCCTGGGCTGAGACAATCTCCAAGATGCAAATTGAGGAGTACGCCAACCAGAGCATGCAGCCGCCCTTTGGCTTCGCGAGCCTCAATGCTGCCGGCTCGCCCCCGCAGCTTGCTTCAAGCCCATCGCAGTCTTCATCATGCCCCTCCACAACCGCAAGCCAACCAGAGCTAACAAACCTCCTGCCAAACATCGCATCTATGGAGTCAACCACAGTCCAGTTTCTTAACCACCAGAGCTGCTTTACCATTCCTGACCAGTGCGCGCTGGATCAGTTTTATCATCAGTACTTTGTTCACATCCACCCTCTCTTCCCCGTTATCGATGAGGTCCAATTCTTTGAGATGCATCGATCCAAACCTACTCTGGCCCTCATCATCGACGGGAGGTTCTCCCTTCTCGTCCTGTACGGAATACTTTACACATCTGCCAGCGTGAGTAGAATTACCAGTTCGGTTACCGCTTCAGCCGCCTAAATCAATCAACTGCAGTACGTGCCGACGAGCCTGATAGAGGGGCTCGGATTCCATGATATCCACCAAGCAAAGGCAGTCTTTCACATGAGAGCCAAGGTATGATTCGCATGCTTCCGACTGAGACATGTTCCATGCTGACCCGTGTAGCTCTTGTATGACACACGCTTTGAGCCGTCGTCAATATCAGTGGCCCAGGCCGCCTTGTTGCTCTCACACTGCTACTACACCGAGCCTCCCTCCTCATTCAAGAGTCTCGCCCCGACGTGGCTGGGTATTGCAATCAAGCACGCCAGGGAAGCAGGAGCTGACCGTTACAACACCCTCCCGCTGGCGGCCAGACCTGCCACGGTGGAAAATGAGGAGTTGCGACGTACCTTGAAGCGTGTCTGGTGGTGCTGCATGATTCGAGACAGAGTCATGCCACTGGCTGCACGCAAGAACATCATGGTAACCAGGGATGATTTTGATTTCGAGAGCCATCCTCCGTTGGACCTTTCCGACTTTGCCGAGGAGATTCACTACTCGACAATCTATGACAAGAGCACCAAGCGAACCGTTGTAGAGATACTAACTAAGCTACTCGAACTCTGCGTCATCCTTACTGATGTTCTTGTACCAAACCATTGGTCCATTGAGGATGTCGAATACACTGCTATCCAAGAAGCTGAGCAAGCAAGCCGCATCCGCAATTGTCGATCGGCCCTAAAGGAATGGCATGATTCGTTCCTACAACTGCAGCTACAGAAACGAACAAAGAATCAAGCTCAGGGAGGGTCCATTGAGGCCTCGGAAGAGCTTGTCATCTTGTTTACAAACATTGTTGTCATGTATTACCAGTAAGTGCTTTCTTTCTTCAGAATGAGGTGTCGAGTTACGTATTAACACGAATCATAGCTCGGCTGATTTGGCCATCTGCCATCAAGAAATGACCATCTTTGGAGTGGGATCGTCTACACCCATAGCTGACTCCAGTCAATCTGAGACTGGCTCGGACAGAAACCGGGTTACGCTCGCGACATCTCAGCTGGTTCAGTGCTTGACAAACCTCGTTCGACTGCGTCTAGCTCACTGTCTGCCACTCAGTATCGTGGGTTTGTCAATGCTTCCTGTGGCCCTTCAGATCCTTGACCTTAAGCTCTTGTCGACGACCGCTGGCCATCCATCACATCTCAACCCCGAAGCTGCCATTTTGAAGCAGAGACAGTCACGTTTTGCCAGTTTGATCGAGGCCATTCAGCTGTCACGCCCTCGTTTTAACGGTGTTGACTGGATTCTCCATTGCATCCGAGTCAGCGTCGACGCGTTTCATCATCTGCTCTTCACCAACTCCTTCCCAAGCAATTCAAATGCCCAAATCGTTTTGTCGTCAAAGAGCTGGACCGATATCCTCAGCAAGCATCCGAAATTCTACCTGTCCTTGGCAACCTCGATGCACTTTAGCCTCAGCAACGGAACACTGCCAGAAATGTATGACCTCCCCGCGCGGTTCAGAACGATGGAGCGTCCCAAGTCCATTTCCCCACCTAGAATAGACTACGATGTCTTCCCCGAATCATTGAGTCCATATGACATTCACATTTTGTCGCATGTGGAATTATACTCATCCAGCCTATCCCCGGATGAGAGGGATAGGCGTCTAGAGCATGAAGACGCAAACATTGTCCTTGTTTGAGGTGGAGAGCACAAAGGCTAGTAATGATATTTTGGGCATGTAAAATTTTTGACGTATTTTATGGGCAAGGTTTGGGTTGGGTTCGGTTTGGGAACAATAACAATGAGGAAACAGTCAATAGGATAGCAAGGAGTCAAGGCGTATTTAAGGCGTGGTTAGAATTTTCAAGATCAGCAATTGAAGACTTTGGTTACATTCATTAATTAACACGGACCCACAGGTTGGCGATATTCCCTTGTGCATTCACAAAAAGTTTTTGAGGGGATCAGCGAGTACTGGATGGATGTTTTGTCGCGTCGAAGGCTGGTATCAACGCCACTCGAAGAACTGTGCCTTTACGCCATGTAACCTGGTCCGCATAACGAGTAAAACGAGGCCATTTATTACTAACAATTTAATAATTCAATACGATATTGGAGCGCGTGGCGGTCTGGGCCACGGTCAGTAGTGCAGCCCTACACTTGTCATTAGGCTGTGCCGTGATGCAACGTCGTTTTATGTAACTTCACCAACGAAAAACGCGACGTGTCATTGGCTATCTCGAATTATCGGGTGGGCATCTCGCTCTTGAAGACAGGGGTGTCCAAACCACCGGGCAGTCCTGGTGCTCATTCCGGGTGTCAATTGGCCGCCGGTGGATCGCGCTTTGGCATCGGCCCAGACGCTCAGATTCACGGCGCGTGCCCCCCTTTTTCGCGCAAAGCTAGTTCGGTGCCGTGGAATAAAACAACCGTTGCATCCGCTGCCTTTGGCTGATGGTAACTTTGCTGCCATCGGACAGCATTGGACAATGGAGCCGGACCACGTCAAGAAGAAGTGGGTAAGAGCCAGAGTCAGCAAAGTAAGGACTGGCTGCGTGACTTGGTGTGCCCACCCAAACAACCGCCGCAGCTTGAGTGATTGAATGCTAACCCCGCACAAAGCAAGTTCGTATATTGTTGTTCCCAGGCCGAGAGGCTCGTACTTACGCGTGTCCAGGCGCCGCCATTTGAAATGCGACGAAGCGAAGCCGCACTGCGGGAGATGCATCAACGACGGCTATGGCTGCGAGGGCTACCCGGCTATTCCTAAAAGAAGGCCGCGGCGGACCAAGCCAAAGACAGAGCCTGCCTCGCAACAAGTGGAACTACACCCTCAGAGTTCATTATCCCCGGCCCTCGCCGTAGATGTGTCGCTGTCGCCCGCAGAGGCGGATCTGTATCACCATGTCCGGACTTTTGCCCTCGAGGACTTTGCACACGGCCTATTGCCGACGGATTTCTGGAACACCCATGTCCTCCCGCTTGGCCATTCCGTGGAGCCCATCAAGCACGCCATCTGCGCGCTTGCTGCAGCGCACCGGCATTTCAAGTCGCAACAGGCGGCCAGCATCGAGGCTCCCGTCTCTCCTCACACGCATGAGGCCTCGTGTATTTTGCACTACAACAAAGTCATTTACCACATCAATTCAATCCCCAGCGAGGGGTTGATGCCAAAAACGGATATTGTTCTCATATGCTGCGTTGCATTCGTATGCATCGAGATTCTGCTAGGTCGTCAAGCTGAGTCAATCCGTCATCTCCGAGGAGGCACTGAGCTATTTGCTTCCTTGACTCGCCCGTATGCGCGAGGCCTCGACGATGAAGAAAAAGGTGTCAATAAGCCACCAGAAGTGCTCAAGGATATAGAGGGCATTCTAGCCACATTCGCTATGCACGGGGCCATTCGCACAGGTGCTGATATCGCGCCTGGTCTCTATTTCCCTTCATCTCTCGAATCTCATGTTGAGAGTAATACTCCCTTCACATCAATAGAAGCAGCATCAAAATCGATACTCCGCTTAAAAAGAGAAGCCGTTGCGAGAATGTACCTGGCAAAGCAAGAGGATGAAGGCCGGGTTTCTCATCTCGCTTCATCCCACAACATGCCCCCTTACTATACTCCTGATATTCCTAGCATCCACAAGGCTGTCGTTCGTGCGGTTGGGCTCTGGGAGGAGCGATTTCAGCCGCTCAGGGAAAAGCTATATGCAAAAAGTGTTCCGAAGCGTGAGCGTCACAGGATCCAGATGTTGAACCTGGAATTGGCATCATGGGTTGCCTTTTCACAAGTTCAAGGTCCCCGCCAAATGATACCGCCTGAGCTTTCTGATTCCGTTCTGAAAGAGGCAGAGGTTCTAATTAACTGGGATCATCACGACTCTGAGCCTACTTTTGCTTTTGACTCAAACATCGTCATTAACACCGCCATGGCCTGTGTGCTGACCACGGACCGCGATATTCAGCAAAGGGGGGCGGCGTTGTTGCATTCCATGCGGAGAAAGGAAGGGCTGTGGGATAGTCGCGAGGCCGCTGAGGTGATAGAATCACTAGCCCGCGAGCCTGCGAGAAGGCGGCACATTTGGTGGAGCGTACCATGGAAGGAGTCATCACACTCAGAAGCACAAACCATCATCGACCCCAAAATGTTGGAACAAGAGCCGATGGATTCCGAGCTGTGCTCTTAGGATCTGGTGGTTGGATCCCACAAATAGGTCCCCAAACGTGATGCTTTCACCCAAGAACAAAATATGTATTATAATTAATTACTTGGTAAAGGCGCCACGAATCCTAATTCCAAGCCTTTGTACCTACATACTTGGCTCAAACCCGTGTTGCATCCATTTCGTTACACGACCATTTTCGCAAAAGCATTCCACTCAGTGACTCGATAATGCACGGCCGCGTGAGGAGCTCGTGGAAGAAGGGGGAGAATTGAACTACAACATTGATCACGGATGAGATGTGGACGAGTTGTTCCGCTATATCACTTCACTTGTGCCGGTCTTCCCCCGGTTCTGCCCCGATCCTGCCCCGACCCTTGCCTCAACTTGCTCTTTATGGTTTAAAGCCGTGTCGATCGCTTGTGATAGCATGCGACACCTAATATTTTATGAGTTCAAAAAAGACTTAAGCGGATGCGAGAATCACTAGGCGAGTGCGAAGATGGGGAATCTCATGGTTAGCGTTTCGGATGAAGATAATGGGCTGCAATGGCTAGAGCCACAAGGCTGCTGCGCACGGCTTGGGCTCTGCATGCCAATCACAGCAATGGACTGGCTCTAATTAGTAATCGGAGGTATCGGAAGTTTCAAAGTCCCGTGAACTCCGAACCACCGAAGCAGCCCATTAGAGCCACTCGGGGTCCGAAAACACAGTTTAGGAACCAGAAAGTTGACATGATGCGAGAGATTTGCATAACCAAAGCGAAAATACAATCATTCTAGCACAGGACAGTAGTTAAGAAACGTCTTTGGCAGTTACCAATGTATATAAATATAGATTGAGAACCGGCCATTCACCAACCCTATACCACCATTTTTCTTTCCTCAGTGATCACAACGTAGCATCTGCCTCTACCCTCTCGAAAATGGTAGACCCAACAACAGGAGAAAGGAAGGAGAGTCCCTATGAACTGGAATTCACAAATGGGCTTCCGCCTGGTACAGACACATTTGAGCAGTACAAGAACAGTCCTCGCCCATTTAGACCAGTCCCCCAACCTAAGCGGCCAACTCCCCAGTGGCCACTTAGAGAAGAGCGAAAAGGGAAATGGATATCCAAGTATCTTGACCAGGTATGGACTTCTACATTGAAGCTGATGAGAATAATTAATCTCATGGTACCTGACTTGCCAATAGCTCGATCCTGAGACCGAGTTTGACCAAGCAATACGGACTGCTTGGATGTACTGTGGCAGTGACTTTGGCACCGCGCTGGGTTACGCCGCCATATTCTGTTCTCTAACCGCAACTCCCTCTGGTGCACTTGCAATTCATGGGGGCAAGGTAATTCGTCGAGGTCATCAACGCTATTACGAAACGCAACTCTTCAACCTGCACTGGGCCTATTACGGTTCCTGCTCTGCCGAATCTGAAAAATATGCCAACGACGTGAACAAAATTCATTCTGCAATCTGGAAACGCGTACCGGGCACTTATTCGTTTCCGTGGGAGGCCCAGACAGCCATAATTGGGCTTAGTTACTTTGAAACATGGCTGCGAAAAGTTGCCGGTGCAAAAGTAAAGGAAGTTCATCCTGTACTGCGGGCTTCATATCCATTCTGGGGTGAAAGACTCGCCAGTTACTTCCGTACCGAACCCAGTGATGGGTCACGCTCCATGGGTGTCAATTATCCCCGAACTTGGGAGGAATTGGAAGGATTCTGGTACTGGTATGATGGGTTTGACTTCAATGATCAAAGAACGCCTGATCAAAGACGAAAAGGCCATGAGACGGCTATTGCATTCATTGACCAATTTTGCGAACTCTGGTTCCCCAGGTAGGCTTCCATGCAGACAAGCCAATGCTTTTAAATTTTGCTAATCAACTGGACTGGTAGACCATTAAAATTTGTCGGCAGGAGCTTTCTGCTTACCTTTGTACCCCCAGGAGCCCGCAAGACACAAAACATTGGAGATCCAAACCCCGTGATTGCATTTTTCGCCAAGCTTTTCATGAAGACGATTTTTGATCTCGGAGACTGGATGGCGGATCCTGTCGATCCACCGATTGCCTACTTTCGCGAGAAGCTGATGGAAACGGACATGTACACAATCGACAAAGTGACCAAGGCACAAAGGGACGTTTCAGACAGAGTTTTGCTGGGGCTCTTTTCCATCATTATTCTGGGAGTCTTGATCACATTGGAGCGCATCGTTCGGCCCTACTTGTTCTTTTGAGATAGGTAGGACGATAAGAGACAGTTTTAATATTAGAATGAGTTGCCCTATTCTATTCGCTAAACACTAAACGGATACATGAGATCCAAAAGGCGCCTGTGCATCCTTGGTTGCTTGGCGCTCATCAATTCGCTTAAAGTACGCATCGACGTTTTTCCTTGCTGGCGTAAGAACCCACGGCGCTGCCAGCGTAGCCATCATCTTCACAAGTCCATAGAAGTGAAAGTCCGCCGCAGAGAATCGATCTCCACAAAGATAAGTTTTCCCTTCGAGTTGGTCTTCGAGGAGGTTCAAGGCCTGATTGATCGCAACCTTTTCAATCATTCGGGCCTCAGGGTTTGGAATGCGGTTGCCCCGGTAAAAGTCGATTGTAGCGGGATCATTGCGGAACCAGGAAATAATTGGTTGCGCAATTTCAAGGTCCATTCGTCGCAGCCACATGCGTGTTTCGGCACGCTCCAATGCTGTTTCTCCAAAAAGAGATTTGCCGCCAGTGGCAATCTCATCAAGGTACTCGCAAATAGCCGTAATCTCCGTTAAGACGGTGTTATCGTCGATGCGGAGAGCCGGTAGTTCACCGCGAGGGTTGACTTCTGTGCGGTAGGCTGCTCTTCGGTTTTCTAGGTTCAAGATGTCCACTGGTTGCACATCCAACTCAAGCCCTCCACGCTCAAGTATGAAAAGGCGCACAACAAGAGGATTTGGAGCTGCGGCATCGTATAGCTTGAGAGTCATTTTGAGGGCGTTAAATCGAAGGACTTTCGTTAATGGCTGGTAAGAATGTAAGGTATAAGGAAGGAGCTGAGTGGCGATGAGTTGGTTGTCAAGCTGGGCATGGCCTTGTCAAAATAGAGATACTTATAATCGTGTGGACGGAATGGATATTTGTCTTCTAGTCTGCTAACAGACCCATAAAGCATTGCCAAGATCACTTGCGTGATGTTTAATAGTGTGTATGGATATTATGGTGGAAACGTGGGTTTAGAACTGTAGGGTTTGCGGGTCTACCGGGTCTATCTTCTTAACTCCGGGAGTGTCACTTTTTCTACGTCAAAGTTCCCTTATAAACTCTCAAGTGGCATAGCGGCCTCGATTAATTGTCTGAAGCGATCAACTTATTATGGAGCGATGTTGAGGCTAATGACCGCTTATATGGATGAAACAACCTGCAATCTTAAAACACCGCTGACAATCACGTCTTGAAAATCCACCATTCATATCTAGACTTGACAGCATGAGCGATAGTTTCTGGATTTCATTCTATGTTATCAGGAATGGCCAGTGAACAACTTCGTTTCCTAACGCCGAGATGAAAGCGATTTGCCCATGCACAGGGTGGGTCTCTCAAGGCTCCACGCCTGCCTCTAGCAGAAACCTAACGGCTGTTCGGGAAGCTCGGCCCCCGAAGATCATTCTAACCCTCTTACGACCTAAGAATCGTCATTCCGCGGAACGATTCCTGTACGATGGATCCGAAATCCACCTTGCGGAACGGATTTGGATGCATTGTGGTCCTCCAAAGAACCATCAATTGGGCGAATGGTTTAGTGGTATAATACTCCCTTAGCATAATTCGCCTGAATCATCTGGGAGTGGTCCAGGGTTCGATTCCCTGTTCGTCCAAATCTGGTGGTTTAAATCCACCGTTCATCCTTTCTTTTTGCCTCTTGGCACAAGATGATGGTTTGTATTTTTTTGGTACTATTTGTCACTTGGCATGACTACTGCAGAACCGGATTTAGCAACTTTCAGTACTGTAGACTTTAGTTCGTGGGATCGAGACAACGGCCGCATCGTGACGTTGAAAATTGACGGTGTGGATCCGTTGAATCATGATTTTCTGACTTGTGCACCACATGACAAAACACTAGCGTCTGAGTCCCACTCCGATGAAAGGGAAATCAAGTATCGAAGTCGAATTATACAATGCCCCGAATGGGGTGCAAAGGGAACCGAGCCTAACCCAATTCACCCGGTTGTTTGGAAAGTCTAGTCTAGTTTAATATGCATCCAAGCCGTCCACATTTTGATCATAATCCATCCTTATGAATTTCTTCACACTTTGACCATTTGAAAGCCCACTTGGATATACCGAGCAATCATCAGGCTGCATGTCGACAGAAAAATAGCAAATCCAGAGAATAATTGCAGTCCCAGATAATCCCCCCCAGAGGCAGAAACAATCGCACCGGCTAGCGGGCTTCCAGTCAATGCTCCAAACGACGACAGTGCATAAGAAGTGCCAGTGCGTATGCCGATCTCCTCAATGGCGGAAATTTGAGCCACAATTGCTGGTGCAAGAGAAATGAAACCTCCTGTGGAGAATCCGAAAACAACAGCAAAGGCAAAAATCGCCCCGTCGCTGGTTCCAGGGATCCAGAGTGCCAAACAACTTGCCGTGGTGATCAAAGCCATTACTATTGAAACATTGTACCGTCCCCATTTGTCCGCAATGACGGTGGGAAGTATTCTCCCGACAACGCTTCAGTGAATAAGCTTATGGCCGTTATTTAGCATTTGGAAGAAATGGACTCACCTCACACCATTCAAAACAGGCACAAGATAATCGGATAGCTCCTCGCTCATTCCTTGCGCTTGCGCTTGTAGGATGATGAAATTAAAAGGCACGAACATGCCCCAGAAGAACAAGAACATGGACAGGATGGTGAGAGACATGATGGGGTCGCGCAGTCCGTCAAAGTATTCTTTCAGGACAAAAGGACGTGAATGGCTTGGAAGCCGAGATTTAACTGTAACGCAAGAAAGACTCAACAAGCCCAGGGCCAAAAAGGCTACAGCACGTATTGTCCAAGGAAAGCCGACGCGGTCAATCATTCGTGAGATCATGATGGGTAAGATGACGCCACTGAGAGATGAACCAGACATCGTGATGCCAAATGCAAGAGCTCTGCGCCTATTGAACCACGTGGCTACTGAAGACATACTTGCAGTAAAGGAAGCGCTAGAACCTATCGAGGTAACAATACTCTGCGCAAGAAAGAACTGATAGTATTCCGACGATAAGGAGGTCATCATGAGTCCGAAGACAAAGAGTACTGTCCCGCCTAGCATGAGCCATCTCGGGCCATATCTGTCATATAATCGACCGCTCTATGATAGGTGAGTTTATACCCAAGGGAAGTTTCTTTGGAACACACACCATGATTCCCATAAAGTTTTGTGTCCATACTTGAACGCTAGTGATCCAAGCAACAGTAGAAGTCGAATATTGGCGCAGTGGACCGCGTGAATAATACTTTTGAAATATTCCAATACTGTTGACGAGTCCGAATGAGCAAAACAGAGTACACCAAGCTCCAAACAGAACTAGCCATGCCTCTTTACCGCCATCTGGGAAATCAGACTTTTCGCTGGCAACTAATGCATTAGCTTGATCTTCTTCTTGACCGCTACTCGTCAAAACATCTTCTTGGGCCGTCACACTCCCGTCGCTGCGTTTCTCGTTATCGGTCATGTTGCGCTGAGAGCCCCGGATTCTTGAACCTGGCGGAAAGAAACATGACCAAACGCATAAACCCAATTTGTTGAATTTAAGAATTTTTTACGCTGGGGAAAAATGGGGAAGTATGGGGAAGTTTGCGGGGATATAATGGCTCTTTGCGTCCACGAATCACGTCAATTTCGGTTGGCTAATGGGATGACCGCTTTTACGAGCACCTGCGAGTCCGAAGGAGTTGTTAACAAGCTCTTACGTGCTTGGCATTGGTAATGTGAAGGGATCTCCACTCACGCCCTCCAATGACAGGGGATTCATTTCGGCGAATACGGAAATAGCACCAACCAGACCCCGTTGCTTGATCTATACCGAATGGGTTGAAGTTGTGACTAAGAAGAATGATGGAGATGATGAGAATTGACTGATGTGCTATTCTGTCCCAGTTGTCGTTTCACATGAGCGGCTCAAATTTTGGCGAGAATGCAAATTCTAAAACGGCATCGATGAGATGGGCTTATTGAATAGTCTGTGTGTAAGTCAATTCATTTGATGCATGCTGGGGGCTGGGTGCATGCGATCATAACTTTGGGTTTGTATCATGCTCGGGTTTCGGTTGAGTGATGGCCGACGAGGTGGGTAATCTTTTACCCCAATTTCGAATTTATTCTGTGTTCAGTCGCCTCTTGCTCTGTAATCATGTTGGATACGGAAATAGAGCGGAAACTGAAAGTTGACAAACCACTAACCATTTGTATCGACCCCGTCATTGATGATCCAAATTGCACGATAGCTGAGGATTGAATCTACCCCGCTTGGCGATATGGCTGAGCCAGCCACTCAGAGCCCTTTCCGCGTTTTAAAGCCCACCATGATTGCGACTGTGGGAACGGTTTCCCAGATTTCCTTTTGTCCCACTTTCCTCGTCTTGCAGATGATTAGGAATAAGGTGATTAGAAATAAGGTGATTAGTAAAACACTTCCGTCTAAAACAGTATTTAGCAAATCTTGAATCTTCGAAAAGAAAACAAAACACAGAAGCGACGATTCACCAGCTAAATTAGAGGATAAGATAACCATGCTCGAAATACATTGTTCTGGCACGCCCTATGAGGTATGACATCACTTTCTTTATCTCGTTTCCAGAATCCCTTTGCTAAAGAAACTCGGTCCAGATTGGTCTTCAACATGGATCTCTCGCACAAGAAAAGGTGCGAGGGTCCCTGAACTTTTACCGAGACTTATTTCAGAGCACATGCGCACTAGATTGGCCGAAGATACGAGAAGAGGCTTCAAGGTACATTGAAACCTTGGAAAGGCTATGCCCTCGATATCTGGATGAGATCCGTGGGATTGCTAAGGGCGCTGGCGTGGAGCTCAACGATATCGTAGCCCTCAACGTGCGAACGGAGATTACCTTTGGTCTCTTCACTGAACGACCAAACCTCCCCGTCCGTGTGGATGGATGTACAAGCGTCGCACTGAAAACCAAGACTGGATCGTCAATCTTGGCGCAAAACTGGGACTGGCAAGCAGAGCAGGGAGTGAATCTCATCGTTTGTCACATCTCACAACCAGGTACGGATATTCCCAAGATCTCCATGATCACGGAAGCAGGCGTGATTGGCAAGATTGGGTTGAATGAGAGAGGAGTCGGAGTGTGTTTGAATGCGATCAAGGCCCGCGGAGTAGATCATACGAAACTTCCAGTTCATCTGGGATTGAGGGCTGCGCTCGAATCCAATTCAAGGCAAGCCGTTATCGAGAAGTTGAGAACAGTCGGTATTGCAGGAAGTGCTCATATACTAGTCGCGGACCCTACCGGGGCAACTGGGCTCGAATGCACGATCAAGGGAATCAAGGAGCTTGAAGAAGATTCACTTGGTCAAATTGTCCACACCAATCACCTGCTGTTGCAACATCCAGGCGTGGATGAACCTGACTGGCTGTCTGACTCCCCCGTTAGATTGGAGCGAATGCATCAGCTACTTCGGGAGACACTGCAATCGGAACAGTCCATCAATCCATCCAATTTATTAACCGCCTTCAAGGACGAGCAGGGATCTCAGGGAGCCATCAACCGCTCTCAGGCTGGAGATTCGGATATGCAGACTCTGTTTAATATTATTATGGAACTATCCGACAAGCGAGCTACAGTTACAATCGGCCACCTTAAAGAGAGTAGTAAGCAGCTTCAGCTTGCTTTCTAGCGAGATTTCTGTTTTATTCAAGCTGGAGCAATTCATGTCAATATATTCAAGATGTCTTGGCTGCCTCATAGATTGCTGAGCGTGAAAGGCAGTAATCAATGTGTTGGTTGAAAGTAACATTATCAAAAGACTGAGGGGTATTACATATTGGACAGGCAACCTTTGGAGCTTTCGGTCTTGAACTCAGGGAGGACTCAGAAACTTGCGCTGCCTCTGTAAGATCCAAGGGTCCAGCGCCTGCAGAGATAGGTGCACCTGTTGTTCTGCTTTGATCCTCTGGCGTTGCTTTGACCGGTTTGGTAACAAGTAGCAAATCTTCAGATTGTTCGATTTCTTCCTTTGTTGAGGTATCCGAAAGTTTTCGTTTTCGCACACCGCCTGCGAGCGTGAAAAAATCATGGCGCGTCTTCTGAGAAACAAGATTTGCTATCCGCACTCCAATCAAACGGGTTTCTGTTCCTTGTTGTATTTTTAATAGGTCTTTCAATAGTGGGAAGCAGTGAAAGAGCAATTGGTCACTTTTGCTGATTGCCCTGGAAATCTTAGTCTGCTTCGTGTACGTGTCAAACGTCTTGAACCTGATCTTGACTGTCAGGACCTGGCCGCTCCTTTCCATTTCCATCAGCTTTTGTGATACATCCGCGCAAATGTTGCCCAATATGCTTTCGAGCTTCTCCAAGGAAGATGTCTCGGCAAATGTCCTCTCAATACTAACGCTTTTCTGGTGACGCTCACTCGTAGGCCGAAGTTCAGTCCGACCGCAGCCAAGGTAAACTTGAAGTAAGAATTCGCCTGTCTTTTCCCCAAAGACTGATCGGAGTACTTGTCTCTGGGAATATATTTGTCCACATTTGAGTATTCCGATTCCAGCCAATTGCTGTTCTAATGCTTGCCCAATTCCGATAGCTTTTCGCGAGGGCAGATCTTCCATAAAAGCCATAATTTCATCCCTGTCGTTGGGCAGGTGAAAAATCCCATCTGGTTTGTTGATCGTTGCACATATCTTTGCGAGTTGAATGTTGCTTGCGATGCCAGCTGCGACCGCAAGACCAGTCTCCTGTTTGATGTGGAGGCGTAGTTTCTCTACTGCGGCAACCGGATTAATATGATTGCTATTGCAGTATTGAGTGACGTTAAGGTAGGCTTCATCTTCGCCACAACTCTCGTAGCGAGTGTCAAATCTCTCCATAATCTGGCGCATCTGTTCTGTTTTCGCTTTGTACTTGGAATGATCGGGCTTTATCAAAGTCAAATTTGGGCAAAGTTCCTGGGCAAGTGAAGCCAACATTCCACCTCTGCATCCGAACTGACGTGCTTTGTAATTGCATGCCGCTATAACTACTTCTCCAACTGCAAATGGTTTGTTTTCTAGCTCAGGACGATCGAGTTGTTCAACTGAGGCATAAAAGCAGTCACAATCAATGTGAACAATAAACTGAGAAAGATCCCGAGTTTTTTCCAATCGTTCAATTATCTGGTCCGCGGCGAGAAGGTTGGACTTCAGAGTGGATTCGTCCAGACTTTGTTTCATTTGCGTCATCCTCTCTTTTTTGGCGTCGAGGGCTTCGCTCCTTTTCTCCTGATGCTTAATAAACTTTGATCCTTTCGAAGCATTGTATATCGCTTTAGAAACCTAGTCATAAAGATGTTTTTTAAGATCATGTCGCCACTTGATGGATGTGAAGAATAAAGCATACCTTGTCTCGATCCACGCCGTCGTAACCTGCTTTTGTTTTCAAAGATCCTAGTAAAGAGGAATTCAAGCTGCCGTCCTCTTTGAGAGGCTCTAGAATGCCTGATGAGTCTGTCGCCATGCTGTGAAAACTGCGATCTGCGATTTAAACTTGATGAAAGAGAAAGAAATGCACACTTGTGAGCGAAAAAGCACGGTTTGTTTTGTCGGTCACTTTTGCCGAGCTAGCCTAAGTGGGTCAGCCACAAAAGCCTTCCACCAGCCAGCTGGGCACCCGATAAACTCGTTAAGCACCTCAATCGTTCTACGAAAAGATTGTGAGGGCAGTTTGATTATTAATTTGAGACTCCCCCAATACCAGGCTCTATCACTAGTGCTAATTCATCCCACCAGGAACAGATTGAGCCCCCCCAATTGCAGGCAGAAATCCAAACTTGTTGTCGCAGAACATTTCCACAGAAGGCCTGAACTTGGATTCTAATAAGCCCAAGTCATCTAGCGTGCCTGATTTAACAATGACGATCCCAGGCGCAAGTTCACTACGAACATAGAGACCAGACCCACATGTCTCGCAGAAGAAGGATGAGCCATCCTTTCCAGAAGACCCTTTGCTAGTATATGCTTTCGCTTTTCCAGATGTTTCGCGAAAGGTATTCGATGGCACAATCAGATTGATACTGCAGACTGAGCCGTTGCTTCTCTTGCATTTGTTGCAGTGGCAAAGTGCCTTTGTCGCCCGTGTAAGCCAGCATTGAAATCTTAATCAGGACGCAGGGAGTTTAACTTACCGACACAAGAGGATCACCTTCAAAAGACCACGCGACGCTTCCACAAGAACACCTTCCAGTGGTTTCCATTTTTTGTTCCGAATTTCTGTTGAAGACTTCTGGTTGGCGTTTCCCTTGCAAATAGCTTCACACAATATGCTGCGAGTGGTGGACGGGGCACTCCTGTAATAGGCTCTGTTCCAGTTGTCAAAACCCGTAAAGTAAGGCTTCCGCTATTAAAAGGAAACATTTGCGGAAGCCGGACTTTTAAAAAAGACCGAACGCCGAATACCCGAAAATACCATCGGCATAAAACCCTCTAGGATAGGGGGAATCTGCCGACTTGAGCTTTCCGAATCAAGGCTAGACAATTACTCGCACGAGTAAACTACACACCCACTACAACATTGGCACCCAGCGCACTGATCTTGGTCGCAACACCCCTTGTTAAGTCCATAGGAAGACTACACTTAGTACATGGGAGTCGTTTTGTTACCAAGGGGACGAATATAGCTTTGCAGGTGTGCCTTTTAGTGAAATATTTCGAAGGAATATTTATTTGAGAAGACTAACGAGATAACTACTCTAACAAAGAAGCGGCTCTGGCTTGATGTTTTGTTGAGAAGAAACTGTCCTGAGATAATAAGCTGCCTGTCGTCGACATGTGCTCTCTTTTCTTACTTCTTTTTGGTCCCCATGTATGATGTATCCAACTTTTGCAAACCTAATTTAGGGCGAGCGTAGATAATTGGATGGCTGGATCATAACTCCACGTCCTAATGAAGCGCGGAGGGCTGTTGCGTGGTACAATAATTTTCACAACAACTATTGTTGGCCATTACTTTCTGCCAATGTGTTTTTTCTGTAACTGTGTGTATAAACAATTATCTTTAATGGGTTGACCAAGGAGTTCAAGCAATGACCTTTCCTCTATTACCAATTAAGATCCACTCGTCATTTGCAGCAGCTGAAAAGAACAGGTAAGCGAAATAAGGAGATGATGATTAGGTGGGTTTACTTGTATACCGATACACTAGTTGTCGTTTATACGTTAAAAATAGCAAGCAGTTGGATCTTAAGTTCTGGTGAATTAGCTGCTCAAGATTAGTGAGGATGACCCATGTTATCTTCATTTGCCCAGAGATAGCAGACATCTAACGACTTAATTTGTGTTACAATGAAAAAGTGGACCGGATGCAAGATAAGAAGATGTTCTGAAAGAGCGCTGATAGCGCGACCGCGGATTGTTTGTCGCGGTGACATGGGTGAGCGCGGATTTGCACCACAATGATTGGTGGCTGCACAGAGTGATGGACTACAATATCTGGCCAAGATTGCCGTCCTGGTCACTGATAGCAACCCTGAGAAATATAGTCAATGACTTGATTTGAAATAATTCCTGAAAAAGATGCCTATTCTTTGTAGAAGACTGCTGGAAGCATGTTCAATATCGGTTGGCTCTATGATCGGACATTGGGCACAGTCTCATTCATAACACACTTAGTGAGCGAGTTCACTGGTAGGTAGGAAACATATTCACCGAAGGATGGCCCAATGCTGTTCATCCAATTCTAGGCCTCCATGATTGCTGGGTTGGTGCGGGGTATGGACCGATTCTTGTTCTGATCCTGCTTATCTGTGACCCCCTTGCTTATCGAGACCGCGCTTCATGGGTGTAGATCCAAATGCAGACTTCCATTTTTGAAGATGATTACCCTGACCCCCCAGAAGCCAGAAGTTCATATAGAGCAAGGCCTCTGCAACTGCTTTTTACCCCTTTGCATTGGCCATGGTTATTAGCTACCCACGATATTTATCACTACTGCCTCATTTATTTTGGGCGTCAATAACATCACTACAATGAGCACCATGGACAATAAAGACCATGCTATAGGTCAATCAGAGAGCATGTCAATCAAGACATCTGAAGACCATACTGATATTGGCCTCGATTACTACCTCCAATCTCAGCAAATGGACCCTGTAGAGAGGCAAGAGATTGCTAAAAGAATTTTGAGGAAGATCGACTGTGTTCTTTTACCAGCCGTAAGTAGATTTCTGCGACTATTGGGAAACGACGCTAAGGCTACTTAAAGATGTGTTTGATATACCTACTCTCCTTTCTCGACAAGCAAACATTAAATTACTCTGCTGCTTACGGTTTACGTGACGCCCTCAAGCTTGAAGGCAATCGTTATTCATGGATAGCATCCGTGACCAACATTGGCTATTTAGTTGGATCGTATCCATCTAATGTTTGCCTTCAAAAATTCCCCATTGGAAAATTCATCTCAGTGATGCTTATCTCATGGGGGGTCCTACTTGTTTCCACCGTCGGCGCGAAAGACTTTGCAGGCCTCATGGTGCTTCGTTTCCTTCTCGGTGGCTTGGAAGCCGGCATTGGACCGGCATGGATGCTGATCACGAGTATGTTCTGGACGAGAGACGAGCAGCCCCTGCGTATGTGCATCTGGTTAGGGTGCAACGGAATATCACAGATGCTTGGAGCTGGCATTTCTTGGGGGCTTGGGCATACAAACAATGCTCATTTGGCTCCCTGGCAACTGGTATTCCTTGTGAGTATTTCGAAAAGCACCTTCTGTTCAGCATTGCTAATGGTATTGTCCTAGACAATTGGCGTCATCACCATAGCAGCTGGGCTCGTGGCCTTCTTCCTGTTTCCTTCGAGCCCAATCGACTTCAAACTCTTCTCCCACGAGGAAAAGGTCGTGTCCGTCTGGCGGGTGGCTGACAACCAAACCGGAATCAAGCACGGAAAATTGCTTACCTATCAGATCAAGGAAGCCGCCCTCGAACCACGAGTCTGGTTTGTCGCAGGGCAGCAGTTGTCAATTGGAATCATCAATTCCAGCATCACCAATTTTATGAGTGCTCTTTTATCCGGTTTCGGCTACGGCCCGTCAGAAACAGTCCTCTATCAACTTCCAAATGGCGCCTTTCAACTTGTTACTACTGTCGTGGCGGGTCTCATTGCTTCCAACATCCGCAATAGCACTGTGATATGTGCCATTGCTGCTCAAATACCATCGCTAGCAGGTATTATTGGGATCGCATTGATACCGATTGAACATCGACTAGCTCTAACGGCCTGCTGCTGGCTCCTTGGGGTGGTTGGGGCTACTATTATCCTGAACTGGTCCATCGTCGCAGCTAACTTTGCTGGGCACACGAAGAGAATGACTGTTAACGGTCTGAACTTTGTTTTCTACGCTGCTGGGAACATTATCGGTCCTTTTATGTTCAATGACAATGAAGCACCGCGCTACATGACTGCTATCAAGGCTCTTTGTGGTGTCTTTGCCTCATGTATATTCTTCACGGCGCTCATTGGACTGGATATGTTTTGGTCAAACAAACGTCGAGATGCAATGGCATCTGCTGGCGCAACTGGAGCTGAAGACATCACCGAACATGGAGCAGTGGTTGAGTCTGAAGAAACCGGGTTTATGGATCTTACTGACAAAGAAAATAAAAACTTCCGATACAAGTTGTAAATGGTCTTGTAAAATTCCATAACGATTCACCAGGAGTAGAATACATTGTTTCAAAGATAAATAGCTAGCATGGAGTTTAATATGACTACAAATACAATTGCCAATTTTAATGCAGTGGAATTCCACAAGTTGTGAGAGCATCGAATACACCAAGCACCATGGAGAAAGGAGAAAAAGGATCACAGCCTATCTCTATACTGCATTTCACACTACTATCTAGAATGTCAGGCCGGACAGATGCTTCTTGGAAGTCAACCATTTTATACGAAGCGAGGCCTCCCGAGTAGACTCTACTAACATTAAGCTCTATTACTACCTTTAACCTTCGTCGTTGAATTACATTTCAAATCGCTCACATAAATTAGGTGTAATCCAATCTATGCTAATAAAGCCCATCTTTCACCCTACAAGTTGAGGCCACCCTCTTCCCAGCACTTGACCATTTTCCTCTGGTAATTGCGAGAAAGAACCAGACTAACATGTTTATTATATACGACTTATCTGTTAACATGATAATAAATCCGCCCTTCAGATTCAAGTCCTTCACCAACTTGACTTATTTACTGAACAATTAACTGGTGAAGAATAACAACTTCGCCATGGCATTCCAAGTCTTGGCTTCTCCACTTCAGCCACAACCAGTCCACTAGTAGCAAGTCCGGCTTGTCAGCGGCGCACGGAGTCTTGCACCTCTCCGGTCGGACCGACCGGTCCGCTTTGGCTGCGCCAGCGGTAAAACTAACCTAAACAAGAGCGTCAAGGCCCGTCATCTGGACATTTCCCTGTTGTCATTGTCCCTCGAAGCTGCCGACCGACTTCGCGTAACTGCTCGTGTGCCAGGCTTGGTGGAAGAGCGTTGGTATCGTAAACAGCGAACTTTGATGCCCCATTCTGTGTGCTAAACAGAGACCCACCCGCAAGCCTAATCTCATTTGTCCTGCAGGCCGCGTAGTTTTCGTAACTTCCTTGACCCTATCGTATCGATGAAGCCTGTAATGGAGGGAACCTAATAGAAGAGTGTCACGCCTCTGGAGGCCATCCTCGGCTTCCCCGCACAAGCAGGCCACCCTGGCCTAAATGGCAGCCCTCCAATATCCATAGCTTCCGTCAGCTTGGTTAGCTCAAGGGAACTGCCATTCAAGGCGGAGGACGAGGCGGAGTACGAGGCCCAAGATTCACCCCAGTGTTTTCCTTCCCCGCATTGACGAGCCCCGCATACAGCTACCTCTGTTTGCGGATGTTGGGCTCACTCAAGGGTCATTCGCACGAGCTTTTCAAGATACGTCAACAGCCCCGCCTAGATTAATTCCTTCCGTTTTCATTCCAGACGCGGACTGGCAAATCTGATGATGGAGTCGACTCCCACTCTCAACCAAGCGGCGCTTATGAATCCTGTCAGTGAGCCATGGCTGCAGCGCCATAGCGGACAGCGAAGCAACATTCGTCGCATCCGTCAAGCCTGCACCAATTGTCGGTGAGTGTTCGAAATTGCCTTCCATATACTGCCTCCCACTGAATTTCCTTTGTTTTGCAGGCACCGTAAAACAAAGTGCTCCGGCGAACGCCCGAGATGCCTCAACTGTCGACGGGAAGACCGTGTCTGTCAATACAGGCCATTCCATCATAGCGCCTTGACGGCCTCAAATCGCAGCCAGCCTCGAACTGTGTTGGAGGTACCATCATCCAGACCTGGCGCCATCAATGTGCGAGCAGTCCTGTCTCAGTCATACCTTACGGGTGCATTACTGACTACTCCCAGCCTGAATTGTTAAAAAGGATCAATTTGATAGAGTCGCAGCTCGCTCGTTTGAGTGACCAAGGCCACTCTGTGATAAATTCCAGGTTCGGCTCCATTTCTCCGTCCGTCCGGATTATGGATCGTTAACAGGCAAAGCTATGCCAGCCATGAGAAACATGGTCCCAGGCTGCTATCTCAGCAATCTTCTTTAACTCCAGGATTCAACGAGCCACTGCCACCTGTTTCTCCTCCATCGAGGCGTCATCCTTCACTATCGGAATCCCATAATTCCAGTTCCGAAACTCCGAAGCCATTGTACGTCTTTCAAGAGGAGGATCTGCCACTTTGACATTAATATGCCGTACTATAACTAACCGGTGTTCTTCCAGACGATTTACAGCTCTTCCTCCCCATTCCGTCATGGAAAATCTCGTTGACGTCTATTTCCTCCATTCGCATAATCAACCATATTCATATTTTCACGAAGAGAGTTTCCGAGAGCGATTAGCGTACGGGCTGCTACCCAAATGCCTGGTTTTTGCCGTTCTGGCTTCGGCCCTTCGGTTTTCCAACAATGAATTCTTCAAAGGCTCCGTATACGAAGCGACAGAATCATACGCTCGAGAAGCCTGGCTCTCGGTTCTCAATGACCATCTGACCGCCGAAAACTGCCCAAACCTTCACGTGGCTCAAACAACAAATATTCTCGCCATCATAGATTTTACCGGCAAGTACCCTTTAATAGCCCTTCGTTGACCAATCCATAACTTTTATAAACAGCTGGTCGAACGAGTTCAGGGTGGCTCAAGATTGGTCTCGCTGTCCGCATAGCCCAGGACCTGCAGCTTATGATGGAACCCAGAAGCTCACTATCAGTCGTGGAACAAGAAGAACGCCGACGAGCTTTTTGGTCCATATATTTGCTCGACAGACTGGTATCATGCGGGCAGCGACGTCCAACCGCCATATCTGATAATGACTGCCAAGTCAATCTGCCTTGCCACCATAAGGCATTCCGAAACGGTGCCATGGTGAAAACGAGAACTCTGAATAAAGTGCTAAACTGGAACTTCGAGTCAAGGGATACAACAGGAACTTTTTCCCTTACAATTATCGCTTCATCTGCACTGGCTCAGTGCGCTCGCTACTCCCTGCATGAGTATGATACAGATGATGTCTTCCCTTGGGATGCCAAGTCGAAGTACACGGCTATAAACTCCAGTTTACTGCTAGTCGAGCACCATCTACAGTCAGAAAATGCACCTGTAGACGATATCGTGCAGCGATATAGAAGACCAGATGGATCAATCGACCACCAGGATATTTCACATGTCATTTTTGCGCGCACTCTTTTCCACCTCTCATACTGTCTCCTCAATCACCCCTTCCTTTTACACGTGCGCCTACGCAGATTAAATGGCAAGATACCCTGCACGTTTTGGGAGGTCAGCCAGCAAACCGGTCGTGACCACGCTCTGAAGCTTGTGCAGCTGTTAGACGCTGCTGCAGTGGCTGGATGCCATGTACAATCGTCTTTTTATGTCTACTCCATTTGTGTAGCTAGTACTATCTTATTCTTGACCATACACGCACAACAAGAATCCGGTCCCGAGCTGTTAGACAGCAGTCAACAGGCCCTAACTCTCCTGGAAAGAATGGGCAAAACTTGGGCACATGCTGAGAAGATGGTACGTACGACCGACAAATCGAACCTCGACACTTTCGCCCATTGTGTGTGCAGTTTGGCTAACAAACCTGTCTTTTCTATAGCATCTCAGGCTTCTCTTCTTTGATGCCCAGTGCGACGCATTTCTAAAGATTTTGACACCTCAAATGAGCACAGAAGTTGATCGGAGCCTAGACGCGACACTGTGGTCGATGGTCAATTATGACACCATGTGTAGCAACTCACCTTTGGTGGGAACGTTGCTAGACTCGTTTATTCCTCATGATGCGTCGGTTATCAATTCGATGGAGTTTAATATTGATTTCGGTTCTGAAACAGATTTCCCATTAGCTCTAGCTTCTGAAAATGACAGGGAGATTGAATAGTTGTTTTTGATGCGATTGTACGCTTGGGCTGAAAGTGGCGAGTGTATAGTTAAGATTGCTTGATAATTAACAATCTTAAGCATTGTTAGTAATATATTGATATTCACGAATTTTGAAGCAAGTAGGAAACAGAATAAATAAGAGAAAGCAGGAATTATGAGCTGCAACCTTTGCGCCCGCTAACCCAAACTATACTCCGGACCGCTCTCCGCTCCGGACCGGCGGATGTACTGTCTTAGTACTGCCAAACGACCATGTTGAACCCATTTGCGGGGCTTGCAATCTATGCCATTGAAAGTAAATTGTGGGAATATCCATGTGCATGAGCAAGTCTCGAACAAGCCAAGCAGCAGGAGAGAGGCGACGTTCCAGTAAATGTGTTGATTGTGTCTACATTGCACATTCGACGGCTGCTTGAGCATGTACAATTTCTAGCATTTTCACCTGACATCGATGAAGTTCCACCGTATTGCGTATCTATCATTACAAATTACACAATTGATGTTCTTATTTGGGGCGTATCTTTGCCCTCGCCGTACGGCTAAATCAACCTTGCGCCCTCTTGCCTCTCATTTGGCTTCTGTTTAGTAAACGCAATGGCTCCAAGAGTGTTTTCACGAATTTTGCAATACTTGTTCAAGGCGAGGCAATGACAAATCAACTCTCTTCTCCGCTGCAGATCTGCCACCTTCCACCGAAGATCCCGGTTCTCCCGGTCCTACCGGTCCTATCGGCCCGCTAATATGGAGCCCGTTCCGCCACATCGCGCTCCGCACCGCTCCGGCTTGGCTCAAGTGACAACAGAGAGTCAATTATCACCAACTTCTAGTATCATATATCATTTGAATCTATCACTTTGTTATCTTCGATTTACATCAACTCCACAGCTTGATATCACCATTATCGCTAACTTTCACTTTCGCATACCCAAAATGACATCAACAACTGTGCAGAACCTTAATGGCCAATCTACCCCGGCTCTCAACTTTGACGGTGACTTCATCCAAATTATAGATGCAAAAAGTTCGCCAACGAAAGAAACCCGCCACGGGATCAACCCTGCCAATTTAGAACCCAAGGCACCAGTTCCGGTTGCAACAGAGGATGACGTAGATCGTGCTGTTTCTGCGGCCAAGAAGGCGTTTCGCGTTTGGTCAAAAGTTCCATATGAGGAACGACGCACCGCTGTGCTGGCTTATGCCGATGCCATGGACAAGCTTCGAACGCAATTTCGCGATTTATTAGTTTCCGAGCAAGGGAAGCCAGTAAGTCTATACACCTAATGCGTAATAAGGTTAACAGAGATAACTTTAAAAACTCTAGATCCCGCAGGCAGATGCCGAAACTGATTCAGCCATCGAGTGGATGCGGGGGATGGCTGGAATTAGTCTCCCCGAGGATGTTATTGAAGACAACGAAAAACGCACCGTCATTACGCGATACACTCCTATTGGTGTTGTGGGAGCAATCATCCCATGGAACTTTCCACTTCTGTTGGCGACAGGAAAAATCGCGCCAGCTCTCTTGACAGGAAATGTCATCATCGTCAAGCCCTCGTACGTCTGCCGGAGTTGGCATTGATCAAATTGGCTAACTATGTCCTGTAGACCGTTTACGCCATACTGCGGGCTCAAGCTTGTTGAACTGGCACAGCAATTCTTCCCTCCTGGCGTCGTGCAATCCTTGAGCGGAGATGATCGGCTTGGCCCATGGCTCACTAATCACCCAGGCATTGACAAGATCAGCTTCACGGGCTCCACGAATACTGGAAAGCTGGTTCTCCAGAGCGCAAGTAAGACACTAAAAAGAGTTACACTTGAACTGTAAGTCTCTCTGTCACCGAAAAACAAAATGTCTTCTAACATTCTTAAAAAGGGGTGGCAACGACCCGGCAATCATCTTTCCGGATGTTGATGTTGATAAGGTTGCTGAGAAGGTGGGCTCTCAATATCCACGGAACTATTGCATCATATTAACTAGCGACAGGTTGCGCTTTTTGCGTTTTTCAATTCTGGGCAGGTGAGCCAGCCACTAACTTGCAATCTTATCAATGAAGATCCCTACTCACTAGAGAACAGGTCTGCTTAAACTTGAAGCGTATCTACGTGCACGAATCCATCTATGAGCAGTTCAGAGATGCCTTGGTCAGACACGTGAAATCATTCGTGCTCGGAGACGGCTCAAAGCAAGGCACCAGCCACGGTCCTCTTCAAAACTCCATGCAATACGAACGCGTCAAGACGTTCTTTGACGACATTGAGAAGCAAGGGTGGAAGGTAGCCGTCGGGGGTAAAATTGAACAATCACCCGGCCATTTCATCTCTCCAACGATCATTGATCGACCAGACGAAAATTCGCGGATTGTTGTTGAGGAGCCTTTCGGTATGCATATCAAATCCCACCGTAGTCGAAAAATCCAAGCTCACTCGTTGGTTTAGGTCCGATTGTCCCACTTCTATCTTGGAAGGATGAGGAAGAAGTCATCGCTCGGGCCAATAATACCACAATGGGATTAGGTGCCTCTGTTTGGTCCAATGATCTAAACAAGGCAGCAAGAATTGCCAAGGAAGTCCAAGCTGGTAGTGTGTGGATTAATACTCATTTCGACATATCTCCGATAGCTCCTTTTGGTGGTCACAAGGAAAGCGGCATTGGAACTGAATGGGGAGCAAATGGGCTCAAAGGCTTCTGCAATGTGCAAACTCTCTTCCTCAACAAGAGTATTGTAAGTTAGGCTAGAGACAATTATTTATTCACAATTAATAAATTCGGATAATCCCAAGCCTTTGATGCATTTCTAAGTCAGCTAATAAGTACAAAGTGTGCTTGGATATCGTTCAGAGCATTTTTGAACCCTTTATCACATTGATACTGATTACTCTGCTCGTAATAATTCTTCGTTATCTATACTAACTAAAATTTATTATGTATAGACAGTCGGTACCTTAGAAGGTATGGCTTATCCATAGTTATAATCCCTACAGTTGAATTAAACATGAGAAGTCCATTGATTCGAGTAGTAAAAATTAATGGTGATTACTTCAGTGGACGGCGGTGTCGCGTCAACGCAATATCTCAAAACAGAGAATTCAAATTACTATCTGAAACATTTAAGAGTACTACCAAACAAGTATTGGCTTGATAGTAACTCCATCTTCCATATCCTTGATCGCCTGCTGATAATCCTTGACCTAGAACGTATGCCTTGTCAGTGGGAGCTTCATGGGTTGATTGATGTTTCTTACCGGGTAAAATTTGGTCAGCCTTTGTATTGGAAACTCTCCAGATTGATACCATCGAATCATGCGAGGTATATACTTTGGGCTTTGGTTAGGACTTCGGCCATTTAAACGATGCTGTGCCACTTACATCTTCAGGGCGAACGCCTCCCTCCATGCTCCCCAGAAGTTGTTTTCCAGCCTAATTTATGTGACCATTAGTCAAGAACAATCTCTATTCTGTACATCTGTGCAATACGTACCACCATGTGTGGAACAAGCTGCAGCTGTAAGGTGGATTCCATGGGTGCAACGCCAACCAGCACCATTTTGCCTTGGTTGGCTGTGAACTCGAGGCCTTGCTGAATGAGATTTACCACGCCAGTCGCGTCAATTGTAATGGTACTTCCAGAGCCTTCGGTTATCTTGCGAACTTCGTTGATCAAAGTTCCAGATATCGTAGATGTGTTGATAGCGTGCGTTGCACCAAGGCTCATGGCCAACTCAAGGCGAGAAGGAACACGGTCAATCGCAATAATGCACCGACAGCCTCTCAATTTAGAAGCCTAGTATTCCCATTAGTCTATCCCTCAATTTACTTGTGTTCTTTCGGATTTATTCATACCATAATTGCCGACAGACCCACGCCACCCAACCCAATTACTGCTATTTTGTCATTCGGCGTGGCGCTCACCAAGTCGGTAACTGTTCCAGCTCCAGTCTGCAGATGCTTGTCAATACCGCCCCTCAAGATCATCATTGCGAATCTTAAGAAGTTCTTACTTGGATGCCGCACCCGAGCGGTGCCAGTAGCTTCAGCTCATCTTCATTCTTGACGAGCTCATTGACTTTGACCATAGAGGTCTCTTGGACTCGAGTGATTCGCGCAAAGCTTGATTGACCAAAAAAGGAACCCCCGATTTTCTGCGCAGGGTTGTTTTTCCCCGCAAATCCGCTACTCTCACCAGAAAAGTTGATTTCCGAAAAATGGTGGCAGTAGCTCGGTCCTCCAAACTGGCAATTGTGGCACTGAGTGCAGAATGCGAAGGAGAGCAGGACAGCATCGCCAGGCCGTACCTTTGTGACTTTAGAACCAACAGCCCTCACGTAGCCGGCACCTGAATGAATTTAGAAGGCTTCAATATATTTATCAAGTCAATCTTGGTACCTTCATGGCCGAGCACTCGCGGGTATGGTGGAACCGGAAACCCCGGTGTTCCGTCGGGGGCTGTTCCACACCCAAGGTCTGTATGGCAAACTCCAGAGGCAACAATCTCAACAATAGCCTCGGTTTCTCTTGGTGTCGGCGTCACAACCTCTTCCAGGATCCATCGCCTTCCCCCATCCATTGGATGATGCGCCACGATTGCTTGTGTGGTTGTCATGGCGGTTCTGAGTGAAATATTCCAATAGATTGCGACGTAATGATGTGGTGAATCTTGTACCGCAGTTAGAGTTGAAGGGTGTGACTAATTGCAGCCAAAATCACACTTTATGAAGCAATTATAACTTCCTCTACCAATAAGCAATGAACCGGCGGTCCGAACAATGAGTATTCAGGACCGATACGGTCCTGGCTTCTCCGCACGCTATTCCACATTCCCCGACCCTACCGGTGCGGAAGGGGGGGGGGCTCTGAAAGTCAAAGCAAGACATGTGGGAGAACACAAGCCTCTCCTCTATCACCAAAGAGTAGTAAGGGCGTTTATCCCTGTTGCTCCCGCTAAATTGACCTAGTTGCTTTCCTCCACATTCTGCATCGAGCGCCACAGTCTGTCGTTTCCGAGCCCACCAATAGGAATCCTTGGCGATCGGACCGGTCGGGCACGGAATACAATACCGGCATCGCCACAGCAGAAAATACGCCAAAGAGTTGGCATGTGACCCTTCTACGTTTAAAAGAAACTCTCTTGGCATCTTTTGAATGAACAGAAGATAAAAATACGCCCAATTGTTGAAGCAAGAATTTATTTTACTCTCATAGGCACCATCCAACATGGCCATTTCCTCGTCCACGCCAAGCTTCTCACTTGTCAACCACCATGGACAAAACGTTAATGAGTTCAATTTCCGTGGTAGTCACGTAATTGTATTCTTTGGTTTTACAAACTGCAAAGTTGTGTGCCCTCGTGCGCTTGAACGCTTGAGCGATGTTCTCAGCCGTGTTGATCCAGGTTTAAACCGGGTCAAAGCTCTGTACATCTCGGTTGATCCGGACCGTGATACACCGCAAGTCATGAAGGCATTCCTTTCTGCACGAGCACCTCGATTTGTCGGCTTGACGGGTACAAAAGAGCAAGTTGATCGGGCCAGGAAAGCTTTTCATGTTTTTGCGCAGCGCAAGGACGATAGTACTTCCCCGGATGGTTACACGATCCCCCACACTGCCATTACCTATGTGCTGGATCCTGATGGCCAGCTCGTGGATCACCTCAACGATAGCCTTAGTGTGGAAGATGCTTCTGCGCGTATTAGCAAAGCTTTGGCAAATGGTAGCCAACCCAACAACAAGTCGGCAAAAGAGACTTTTCTGGAGCAACCTACGAATGACCTGCCAATTTATGGCAATGAAAGCATGAACTTGTTAGACAAGAAGCAGGTTGCAAGTATCAGACATATCGGTAACCTAGCCCGACAGCTGAAAGGCGACTGGTCAAACATGATGGGGCCCTCTGATCTCAACGACGGCTTCGGCGCCTACCGCTTTCAGCTCGCCTATGGTGCGTATGCCCTCGCACTCGCGCATTTCCACCGTCTACCGGCTGCTCCTGGGCTATTCCAACCGACCCTCGAACGGATGATTGAAAAGATGTGCCACCCAGATTGCTGGTTTTATTGGCGTGATGCCAGCACCGGTGGCGGCGTTGGCAACACCCCGAGGCGCGAGCCAGATGCGAACCCTATCGAGAAAGACAACATCATGTATAGCGCCTATTTGCAAACCATGACGCTACTCTACAATAGTCTGTTCAACGACTCGCGGTACACAAAGCCTGGAGCATTGACGCTGGAATACGACCCATACTTTTGGGGGGAGCAAGGTGGATTCCGATTCGAGTATGATCAAAACACGTTAAATGATCGAGTATATTGGAACATGGTTGAAAGTGGCTATCTTGGCGTAGCTTGCGAGCCGGGTTGTGTCTTCCAGATTTGTAATCAGCCTCCTATCATAGGTTTTCGCCTCAATGATCAGCTCAACGGCGGAAATACTGCGGAAGAGGTGACGACCGGCTACATCAAGGCTTGGGAGGAATTTGGAGGCAGCGTCGATTCAGATGGAGGATACAGATTTTTCATCATTTTGCACAATGGCATGGTCATCCCGAGCCAAGGTGGTGGCATGGACGCATGGGTTGCTGTGCTGATGAACTCGTGGAATTCCCAGTTCGTAAGGGAAAATTACGAACGGCAGCGCAAAAGGTCACTAATTCACCATGATGACAGCACTATATCCGTGAACGCCAGATCAGACAAGGGCATGTCCGCAAACACTAGTGCCCTATTGAGAGGCGGAGAATTCGGCTGGGTGGTGGCTTTGGCAGCGGAAATGGGGGACAGTGAAAGCCTGAACGGATTGTTGGCGTACGCGGATAAGAATTTATCCCCTTGTTACCAAAATGGCGGCCTCATGTACCCGCGGCGCGACGAAATGTACGATGACGAAGGAAAATACGCTATGAGCTCGCCAATTCAGTCCAACTCACTCATTCCACTCGCTCGGTTGAATGTGGAAGACGGTTTTAAGCGACTCTACGAGAACCCATGGGGCCCGAAGAATTCTGCGCACTATGAAGAACCAGCCATGACGGAGGTTGACTTCTCAATCGATGTGTATCGTGCCGTGTACATTCCAGAGCAACGTGCTCTTCTTTTTGACATTGCTGTCTTTGAGGAGGGAAAGAAGGGCTCTGTTACCTTGTCCCGTGTGCTTGGGAGAGGAGACTGGACACTGGAACGCGATAGCCGTCAAATTGCATGGGGAGATAGCACCAAGCTCGTGGGATGGGAACCAGAAGTGGATGTGAAGCAAGACGGTTCAACAATTGTGTTGACTATCTCACAGCCCCATGTGGCCTCGTTTGTCTGCAAGGTTTAAACTCAGTCTTCTCTCGATCTATGATAGTAAAAAGAAAACAATCCATTGATCGTAAAAAGACGTAAAGTGATAGAATAGGAAGGTCCCCAGATCGCAATATCAAGGGGAGGCATCATCTAATTCTTGCCTATAAAGTTTGGGGCAACCGTAAAGACGTAAGAACCAGATCCACGTTCCCCGGATATCTCACAATGAGGTATAGAAGGTCAAGCCAATTCATTTGTTGGAAATCCAATGGGCGATGGTGTCCCATACTGCATCCCCATCGTGATGGCTCTGAATGTCCTTCAATTTCACATCCGAATGAATTTGTGACTGCAGTTTATAGGTCCCGTCATCAGTATTCAGCAGGCCTTGTGAAATACCGGCAGTCATTTCTGGGTGGCTTTGAAAAGTGAGAGTCTTCTGGTCGTTGGAGACGAAGATCTCATTCCCGTTTGCAAGGTCCGAAAAGCCCGGTGCTGGCGCTATAACAACACGTTTATGGTATTTGTGAAGTGCCTAGCCCAGAGTTCGTTAGTCCATAAAGGAGCGAGCGGAAAGTGCTTCCGTAGTATCCTCCCCACGACACGGCACATTAATTCCCCACAGCAATGGTGATCATAACTACAAGCATGATGTAATCACTTACCAACGACTTTTGCCCAAACATTTCTTGGCCTGCTGGCGTAAGCGTAATGTCCTCAACTCCAATCTGATTACGACGCGTTAATTTTCGTTCTCGACTGCTTGCTGCCTACTCACCCTAGGCCCCTCGGGCAACACTCCTAAGCTGCCACCGAGAGCAAATTGAATTGCTTGGTGGCCCCAACAAAAGCCCAAAAGTTTCGTTTGAGAATTCTGCCTGGAGAGTTCGCGAATATGATTGAGTACATCTCCAACCCAAACCGTTGAAGGATTGTTGATGAGGTCAAATGAGCCTCCAGTCAGAATCACCACATCGTATTGGCCAAAGTCCGGAACTGTTTCACCATCGACCGCCTTGCAAACATCAATTTTGGAACCTGGTAAAGTCCGGTTGATATTCCTAAAAAAGGATTCTATTGTTTGGTCGCCCCATGCGTGAGGGGTGGAGTAATCCTTAACAATCAGAAAAATCATGGTTTCAAAATGTTTCGACGATTTCTCTCATCAGACTTGTTCGGAACTTATGTCCCTTCTCCCCAGATCACAGCCCCCATATGAAATGGCCTCAGCGTGCGGAGTCGAACTGGGGAGCGCGGAATTGGGGCCCATCTATTCGTTATTGCACCCCTGGCATGATCCTGGTTATCAGCGCTCCACTTCGGCTCTTATCAGGCCACTTGTGTGAACCGCCTCGGAAGAAAAAGCGCCGAAGATTATGCAAGACTAATGCTGAGGCGGAGACATTACCCCTAAGATGCATGCTTTATGCTGGCACAATGGTCGGCGTTATCTATTTTCATTATCTTGAAGTGGTTAGTGTAGATTCAGCAATCATAGCCATACAATTGTGCAACATCCACACACTTTTGGCTGGTATCTACGTATAATCACAATACTTCATGAAAAGAAAGATGCCTCACACAATAAAATTTTCGTAATGGCGACTCACCGCAAAAACTCACCGAATATGACTAGAGATCGAAGACAAAAAAACTCACCGCAATGTCACCGGAGGCTTGCACCATGACAGCTATGTTCGTAAAAAGAATGTGGAGAAAAGCAAAGAGCGGTTTCAAATATGTAATGAGATTTTACGAGTTCCACGGCGGATGTTATTATTCCCGGTTAACCCGGCCGAAGTTCCGGACGAGACACGAGGGCGAGGTCGTATGACGACCAACGTCTAGGAGCCAACTAACTACAAAGTAGCACCAAAATCTACGATTGTGACGTCAATATTTTTCTAATTCCGTTAAAATTTATTTTTCTCAATTCTAGCTTTAGATACAAATACACCATTATCTACTTTAAATGTGGATGCACTCAAAAAACAATGGGCCTCTTTAGGGTAAGCGGTCCAGAAAACAAACTATCAAGATGCTATGATCTCCCTCACATAATGCGCCTGTTTCTGAACAAAGCTCTGGTTCGCCGAATAGCACGGACCAATTTTCAACGGCTATGCAGAAATAGAGCCCCATTTCGATAAGGTAGTCACTATTTTAACTATTGATGGGAAGATCTACGCAATAGTGGTCTCGGGCTGAACTAAACATCACAATATTGTATTTGCAGTTTTGCTTGTCAAAATATCAACAAAAAGGTTACAAAGATTCGGAATCTTGATCCCGAAATGACCTCTAGTAGTATAATATTCCGTTATGTCATTGTTTCCGACCCCACCATTCATATTGCTATCGACGCTGCAGTACGATCGGTGTTCACCCTTTTCAGACGCTCTGCTTATATCAAGGGTCTTCATTTTCAATGTCATAAATTCCGAATTTGATAGGCTGTAAATGGAAAAATTAAGCGCAGAGTGTGCTTAAACAACCAACTAGGATATTACGACATCTTCGGCTGCGGTCGCTGATAATCTCACAAACCTGGTTGGCATAGATATGTGGAACCCCATGACGCGAAAGCAGAGTCAGCAATCTGATCCTTACTGACTCGGGTAACTCGAGGTGTCTGGCGAGAAAGCCGTATGAGATCCTGCCGACAAGCAACATCTCCTTTCAGAACCGTCAGAAGTCCACTGCCCCCATCTTGGGTCCCATATCACATCCCGTCTCCATTTTTAATTCACTGGAAGCTTGGCTTTCACATCGGTCGGCCAATCAATGGCAAACTGAAATGGGCTCACCGACGGTTGTCGCTCCGGCGCGAAACAACCCTCGGGTCGATGCACGAGACGTTACATTTGTCAAGACCCTGAACCGATATCCCTGACGTTGCAGAGAGGAAAATTATCGTGAAACAACGTGAACGTCTGCATAAGGACATTCCATTCGGTATCGAGCAACCCCATGATTGAGCACCGATCATCCAGATTTTTTAGCCATAAACTGATGCTTATTCCAATGATCTCCCCGAGAAAAGGGCCGTGGCTGGTTTGACATTGCCTCGCTTGAAGATGGTTGTCGGGTGGATGATTTGATATGTTGGGGAAACTAGCCGAGAACGACGCTCTGTTGCTCTAGTGGCATAGGTTATTTTGTAGAGAAGGTAAAATTACGAACATGGAAAAGCTGGAGATTCATAAAAAACAGCCCATGTATCAAATGAATTGTTTCATGTTCTATACATTATCATAATTCACATGCTCAGGGAAGTGGTGACATGTTTGCTGCAAAGGTTGCCGAATAGTCTTACAAGCCGCATTGCGCGCGCAGTACGCGGTACGCGCAACTTTTTTTCAAGCCAAGGAAATTTCTCGCAGATTCCTCTCTCCATCTAGAAAAAGGAGATGAAAAATTTTGCCCAACACCAAACGGGAAAAGGCTTTGGTGTTTCATTTCTCACTTTCATTGGAAGCAACACCACGCCAACTACACTAAACTGCTAGCTATGACGATCACCTCGGGCCGCTGACCAGAGATGCCTAACAACCGGTTATCGGAACCAATGACGGAAGGCCGAATGAGACCTCGCAATTAAACTCATCGTTAAAGAAAACTCTATCAGCGTTTCCTTGTTTTTTTTTCGTCATTTTCCCTGACGGTTCGTAATTTTTTTGGAGTCTCGACATGTTTCCTGTTCGTCATATGCGCGCGAACCGCGTTGGACGGGTTGATATTCCTGTGGAGAAGAGCCCATTCTTTAGTGACGATCATGCCGAAAATGGGTGTCGAGGATTGAAGAGAAAAAAAATTTGCCCTGCCAGGCATTTTTCTCCGCCTTGTCACGCTTATCTGTCCTAACCAACTGACTCTTGACTCGGGCAGCTAGTGGCTTATTTAGCAGGGCATCCGGATGTTGTCTCCGCTGAGGCTCCATGATAATGGGTCTCTACGTCATGGGTGGATCCCCGAGCATCATCATTGTGATGTCAGGAGGAGCCGAGATGAAATTTGCTGCCATGCCATGCAAATGTGCTCACGTTTGAAGAGTATTGCCTGTATATTGTGCAGCCTTGCGGGTGGTGGTTGGACGGGATGGGCATCAATCTGGCGGGGGAAGAGAGATGGCATTGGGCGAGGCCATCGTGCCGGTCCTATGCAGAGTCTCGGGCTCCGAAACACACACACACACACGGCGAGCGAGTGGCCCAAGCGACTGAGTAAAAGAAGGGTCCTTGCCTGTGGTTCCCTCGCATTCGCTGTTGGCGGAGGACGAACCAGATAAGGTGCAGATGCGATCATCACCACCCTGGCCTCAAGGGTTCGCACGCCGTGAATGCGACAAAGGATCCGTCGAGGGACTTGGCGAGGACACAAAACTGGGACGGGGCTCGAGGGCCCGGTGTAACGACTCCACGGCTCCGACGTCCGGCCCACCGGACAGGGAAGAAATGCGGCTACAGCGTTCGGAACAGCGGGTCCTGCGACGCCACCAGGGCCACCGGCGGCCCAAGAGTCGTCCAACGTGGGTGTTTATCAGTCTGATCGGACAATGCCCGCGCTGGGGATGGCTCCTCCATGCTCCTCCCGCCCCAGTCTTCCGGACCCTCCACTCCTCCGCGACGTAATGCGGGCTCCATGTTCATTCCCCATCAACTGGGTCGGGGCATGGGGGGGCCGTTTCGCCATCTTCACCACCGCCTTCTGCTGTGACGCCAGCTGCGAAATCTCTGCACCAGCGCCCGCGAATGCCCGCGAGCCCCAATGACGATCGCCTTCGGTCATTACTCGGTTGTACCCACGCCGACTCCAGATTTACTTCTTGGCGGACGTTTGCCATCATGTCAGCAGAAACGCCTCGGACGGGGTATATGAGGGCGAGAGCCCGGCCGCGATGCCTTCCCCAGACGATCTAGGAATCATCGCACTTATCCTTCCCCTCTATCGAGACAGAAGGCAGATTTGAGACTAGCAGCAGAAGTCTAAAGGAGAATAACCTACTGCGCTCGCCCACCATGGTTCACGTCGACAACGAGGCCGGCGTGCCGACCTACTGGGGCCGGACCGGCAAAGGTCTCCAGATGCTCATCACAGTCGTCGCAACCACAGACTTCCTACTCTTCGGATATGACCAGGGTGTCATGTCTGGTATCATCTCAGCTCCCGCCTTCGTGCACGACTTCCCCGAAGTTGACGGCGACAGCACATACGAGGGTTTCGTCACATCCATCTACGCAGTCGGCTGCTTTCTCGGAGCCCTCTTCATTCTCACCTTTGGTGACCGCCTCGGTCGCCGCAAGTCCATCTTTCTCGGAGCCACCATCATGATCATCGGCGTCATCATCCAGATCGCGTCTGTCCCGCCATCATCGGGTGCCACAGCCCAGTTCATCATCGGTCGGTGCATCACGGGAGTTGGTAACGGAAGTAAGCATACATTCCAGCACCCCCCTGTCCTAGTCCAAATGCTAATCTTGTCACTTACAGTCAACACCTCGACCATCCCGACCTACCAGGCCGAGTGCAGTTCTTCGCACAACCGAGGCAAGCTCATCTGCATTGAAGGTGGTAACGTTGCCATTGGAACGTTGATTGCCTACTGGATCGATTACGGCTGCACCTACGGACCCGACCCCTTCGTGTGGAGGTTCCCCATTGCATTCCAGTGCGCTTTCGCCCTCGTTGTGCTCGCCCTGATGGTCAAGCTGCCCGAGTCTCCTCGGTGGCTCTTGACTAAAGACCGTCATGATGAGGCGGCCACCGTGTTAGCTGGTCTCGCCGGCAAGCGTCGCGATGATGCCGACGTCATGACCCAGATCGCTGCCATCAAGGCCGCTATCCAGGCTTCTGGCCACAACGGCGGCCACACTCCCATGTCTTCTCTCTTCACTGGCGGTAAGACTCAGCACTTCCGCCGTCTCATTCTTGGTGCCTCTTCTCAGATGATGCAGCAGCTCTCTGGCTGCAACGCCGTCATCTACTACTTCCCTATTCTGTTCCAGAAGTCCATCGGTACCTCCCACAACCTCGCTCTTCTGCTCGGTGGTGTCAACATGGTCATCTACGCCCTCTTCGCCACAACCTCCTGGTTTGTAGTTGAGCGCATCGGTCGACGCAAGCTGTTCCTCATCGGTACCGTTGGCCAGTGTCTTTCCATGGTCATCACCTTCGCCGCTCTGCTCCCTGGCACAACGGCCGCTGCACGAGGTGCCGCTGTCGGTCTCTTCACCTACATTGCCTTCTTCGGTGCCACTTGGCTGCCTCTTCCTTGGCTCTACCCCGCCGAGATCAACCCCCTCAAGACCCGAGCCAAGGCCAACGCTACCTCGACCGTCTCCAACTGGCTTTGGAACTTCTTCATTGTCATGATCACTCCCGTCATGATCAACGGCACCGGCACCTCTGGCTGGGGAACATACCTTTTCTTCGCGGCCATGAACGCCATCTTCTTCCCCATCATCTACTTCTACTACCCTGAGACTGCCGGTCGCTCCCTAGAGGAGATTGATCTCATTTTCGCCAAGGGTCACCAGGAGAACATCAGCTACGTCAAGGCTGCCAAGGAGCTTCCTCAGCTCGCCGACCACGAGGTGCACGAGAAGGCCCGAGAGTACGGCTTCGGCATTGACGAGGAAGTCAAGGCATCTCACACCGAGCGAGAGAATGTTCTGACTGGCGACGACAGCGCCTAAATCAGAGAAGGATAAAACGACAAAAACCGTACATGAACAAACATTTCTTTTTTGATGACATGTAAAAATTATGATACCAACATAACTGCTGACTGTGCTGCGAGGTCAGCCCTGCGCGGTTTACAGCTGACGCGCTTTTACCCTTTTCGTGGTATGAAGCCAATTATCAGTCATATAGAGGATGCATAGACGGACATAGACGGACCTCTCGTGCTATTGCCGAGAGGTGCTAGAGGAGGGAGGAAGGGTCATTCAATGCGCACATTAGAAATACCCATGATTGCTTAGAAATTCAGTTGATGCTAGATCGTCCTCAAGAATTGAATAGATGCAAATGTCCAACGAAAGAGTACCTTTTCCATGTGAACCACGATTAAAATGCTGATATTGTGTCATTTGTTAATGTGTCTTCATCATACATTGAATTTGGTGCTTACAAATCCGGGTTCTGCAGTCTTGAAACTCCGCGGACAATAATGTTACCAACCCGGACTGTACCAATTATTTAACCGTGTCTCAGTCGTCAGAAAAACACCTAAATATTCGCCAACTTACATTCAATAAGCAATAAAAATAAGCAATTTGCGAATTCCGACCATGGCTTCCCCGATTAAAGTGGCTATTGTGGGCGCGACGGGTAGGACCGGCGCCAGCGTGGTCGATGGCTTGCTTGCCTCTGAAGACAAATTTGTAGGTGCTCCATCAAGGGAGATGAATATTGCTAAAACCTAGAAAGGAAATCACCGCTTTTTCACGGGAATCCTCGTTGGCGAGTGCTGCCAATCAATCACTCCGAGATCGTGGCGTGCGTGTGGTGGCCATCGACTTGCAGGGCCCACAAGATGCTCTTGTCGAGGCGTTGACCGGAATCGACGTAGTGATTTCCTGCATCGTGTTCCTTGCATTGAAAGACCAGGTTCCTTTAGCCGAGGCTTCTAAGAAAGCAGGCGTGAAGCGTTTTGTGCCCTGCAATTTTGGAACACCGGCGCCACGAGGCGTCATGTGGCTCGATGATCAAGTAAGTCGCGGCCATGGAACACAAGAAAATAAAGCCTCATTTAGAGACTGACTGTCATGTTAGAAATATGATGTCCTCGACGCAATCCAACGCATCTATCTACCTTACACTGTCATCGATGTTGGCTGGTGGGCGGAACAGATCGTACCGCCAGTGCCCTCCGGACGCACCGATCACGCTTTCCAGCAACTTGTTGGGGGGGTAGTACCGGGAGATGGCAGTGTTCTCAACGCCTTCACTTCTTTATCCGACATAGGAAAATACGTGGCTAAGATCATTACGGACCCCAGAACCATTAACACGAAGGTCCTGGCGTATACCGATCTTTTAACCGTGAACCAGGCCTTTGAGCTGATGGATGAGTTAAGTGGGGAACAAGCAATCAGAAAATGTGTAAGTTACGACGTTCCTCCCTCTTTCGTCAATGCGCGCTGCCATATCAATTAATAGCTGCTGATTGAGCCCAATAGTTGAGTGGAGAGGAGATCCAAACAGCCATCTCCGAAGCCAACGAGGTCTTGAAAACCCAGCCCGAAGATAGCGGTGCATGGGTCAAAAAGGCCGTGAACGAGTACTTTCTCTCATGGGGTATTCGTGGCGACAACCAGCCTGAATCTGCAAAGTACCTCGGCTACCTGGATTTTAAGGAGCTCTATCCCGAGGTAAAAGGCCGGAATTTGCGAACGGTGTATCAGGATGTCCTAGATGGGAAGCCGAACGAAATTTCTAACTAGGGATCGTACACTAGACGTGGACTTTTGACAAGTAGAGAATATCTTCCTGGCTAAAAAAAATAAAAAGAATAAATAAAATAAACTGAGATGATCCGACGTAAACTGAGTAATGTTAGTCTTAACGGAATAAGCTAAATGCTGTAGGCTTATGTTGTGCTTGATGACATGTACAATACTGCTGTGCCGCGGGGCAAGCATACCTATTCTGCTCCCAATCTCACTGCCTGCCACTGAGTTAGGTGAGGATTTACCCATCTACGTTCACCAAGTCGCGCTTAAACAATTATCGCATCATGAATTTCCATTGCAAATATCTTAAACAAGTACAGGTAAGTTATATTAGAGCAGCTAAAAATACACAGCTACCTACCCATACAAAGGGACTGATCAAAATGAGTGTCATTGACAAAGGAACCCAGAGGACGCAGTCATCCTCGTCGAAGTGCGATCGAGGACGCGACCGCGCGTGGCAGTGCCCATGTCTGGACAAAGAAGAAGGGGTTATACAGTGTTTTCAGAGATAGAGTATTCTCTCCTTTTAGAATTCCCTGTGGGAAAGAGTAGAAATGCCCTGGTCGTTGAACACATCCAGCCACTTCTCGCAGGCACTCTCCACTCGCTGCCATTCGGCGTCTACCTCAGAGGCGTGGCTATTGTCAAATGCCAGAGGCGTGGTGGGATCCAGTTGTCCGATATGCCTCTCGCACCTCTGCTTCATCTCAACCAGAATCTCCGATACTCTCTTGATGCCGGCCAAAAATTCCCGCAAAGCCTTCTCAACACCCTCCAGAGTGGTGACCACGAAACCAATCTTTTGGTTCCTGGAGATGTCAATCTGGGTCTTGTTCTCTGCAAGCTTGCTCTTGAGACGAGCAATGTAACCCCTGATCTTCTCGAGTGAAGCCTCGTGTCTGTCAGAAACACCTCGAGTCGCGTCCCTGCCACCGAGGGAGGAGTTGTGAGCTCGAGAGACATTGTTCAAGGTGCTCTTCAGGAAGGCATGCGACGTGACCTTGCCCTGGCCCGCCTGGCGGGAGCGAAGGGTCTGGAGCTGGGCGATGGAGTGGATCTGGTCGATTGTCTCGTAGTTCGTGGTCGCGAGACGCTGGTAGATGGAGCGGACATTCTCAATGATGGTCGCCACAGTCACCTTGCTGCGTTCCTGAGAGTCGATGTAGGCCACAATGTCATATGTTCCCTTTACTGATCCCAGCTTGTTCAAAAGGTCGACAATGGTGCGGGAGTTGCTTGACTGCATCTCCAGCTGCTGGAACAGGGTCGGGTGTGGCGAAACAATCTTGACAAAGCTTTCATCAAGACCATTTTGGACGTGACCATTTCGAGTGGTTCGGACCGTTTCAACCTGTGTGGTGACGGTGTTTGTGGCAAGTGGGTTCGCAACATAGGTGTTTGTCACATGAGGGTTCGTTACCAAGGGGTTAGTCAGCAGGGTGTTCGACACCAGAGGGTTTCCCACGAGGGTGTTGGTGGTGGTGCTCGTTGTCACTGTTGTCGTGTTGGACGAACCCGATCTAAGCAGGTGCACAATCTCCTCAGCCTCCTGGCGGATCTGACGCCACTCAGTGAGAATAATTGCCTTGTAGGACACATGTCCTGTGTTTGTGTCATCCAGCTTGAATGTGGCGCCGAAGAGCGTTTCGTAAACCCTTCCCAGGTTGGCGTTGACCTGGCCGCAGAGCTGCAGCCATGCCTGAGAGACGTCCACCCATCGGGCACAGATATCTCTGGCCTGGGCAAAGTGAGAGATCTTAATCTTCAATTCCTTCATCTCGGCTTCGATCTTGACCTCGGCGGCCCCAGCATTCAAGGTATCCCCATACTGCTTCTGGCCGTGCAATTCCCGCAGCCAATCTGGGACCCAGACTTGGTGCTTAATGTCCTGGAGCTCGTGTCCGAGGGCTCGCAGCTTGTTCTCAAGGGTCAGGACATCCTTCTCGACTTCAAAGATTTGCGATCGGGCGGCCTGGACAAGCTGCGCCACAGTCTTCCTGACGAGCTCTGCCTTGTCAACAGCAACCTTGGATGCTCCCAGAGCCTTGTCGTAGTGGCTGACCTGGATGCGCTCTGCCTCTGTGAGGGTGGCCTCCTCAATCTTGCGCTTCCAATCGTCAAAGGCCACGGCAACTTCAAACGCCAGGTTCACCAAGGCAACGAATTCCTCCCGGCCCTGGACAATCAAGTTCTTCAAGGCGCTGATATAGATGACTTCCGGAGTGAAGGCCAAAGTAACGCTTTGCAAATCCAAGAATGACTGGATAGTCTGTCGTAAGAACCAGCCAGGAGTGACAATGGGATAGGCAGTGGTCTTTTCAAGGACAGAAATAAGTCTGACTTCCGGGACAGGCTCCACGACAGGCACGACAGTCTCCTGCACTATGGTTCTAGACTCGACGACCTTGTCGCCCTCAGAAACCTCAACCGTGGACTTTGTGGTGACAGTTTCGGTCGTCTTCGTTTCAACTTCGGGTTTCTCAATCTCGATAAAAGAGTCCTCTTTGAGGACGTCGTGCTTCTCGATATATGGTTGTACGGTCTCGGATGGGGGGCTCACGACGATGACGCGGTCAACCGTCTTGGGCTCCACCTGGACAGGCCTGTGCTCATCTTCAGCCGCGATAACAAGGTTGGATTGGTTGAAGACAGCCAAGTACCTGGAACGACCATCGTCTGATCGTTTGATGATTCCTCGAGAGAGGTTACCGTTGTCGAGCTTGTCTGAAATGAATTCCTCACCCTTCTTCTGGGTCCCAGTCAGGTTGAGACCCTGCTTCCAGAAGCGTCCTAAAGTGTCGTCGTACGTGTCTTCAAAATCGTCCTCATCCTCCTCGACCAGGAGCTGGAGCTCCCGGAGGAGTCGCTCAAGACCACGAACACCATGTCGGCGCTTGGCAATTCGGCCAATTGGAAGATTGCGAAGGAGGGCCTCGACTTCCTTTTGGACGATGCCGGTTTGGGTGGTCTCAGTCTTGGGGCTGGTTCGAGTTGCCTGAATCTCCAGAGACGTAGATCTAGGGACCTCTTCAGACTGGAAGAGGGAGACATTGACGTCCCCATTCACACGGGTCTCCTTGGGAGGTTCAGGAACTCTTTCGAGGCCAAGGTTGGCATCGGGAGAAACCATTCCCAGGTGGAGAATGCCGTTCTGTCTGATCCACTTCTCCCAAGTCTTCAGCGGCTCGGAAGTGTGGCCATGAGTGCCATGAGCGACCTTGACCTGTCTGTAAAGCCAGCCATCTCTGCGTACTCCCACCAAACCGCTTTCAATGGCAGTGAGCTCGTAAACAGGCTCGATCTGCTTCTTGTCGTGCGCAGTAAAAGTGTGGTTGGCAAAGTCAGGCGTAAGCTTCCAGATGTTGTTCTCGGTGTCGTACGCAACAAGGTGCTCGTCACCGTAGACAATCTTCTTGAACTTGAGCCCAACGCGTTTGGTGTCCTTGAGCTCGACAAACTCGTTGCTAGCGGAGAAGCCGCCTCGCAAGACAAAAAGACGACCCTCTTCGGTGAGGATGATGAGGTGGAACTGGACATCCTCGCCAACAGCCCTGGCAAAAGGAACAATGCTGCGGAGGTACTCGCTGGGGAAGACCTCATCTCCAACACGTTCCCACTCGTTAATGTATTGATCGGGAAGCTCAGCCTCGAAGCGGTCATGGATCTTGTGGTACTTTCTCCAGACCTCGGTACCAACGGACATGTAGAAGTGTCCCTTGTAGGGGAAGAAGTGAACTGCCTTTCTAATATCGATGTTTGCGTCGTGGGGAATGAGGGAGAATACCGACCAGTTAGTCTCAGCATGAGTGCCATCTCTCTTGGCATTGATGTACATGATGTTGTCGCCCTTCAGACCGACCACTGCCATTGTGTTGAGGTCCGACTTGCGGAATCTTGGAACAGATCTCTGCTTCAATGGGTTGTCAGCGACTACCAGGTCCAATGGACTTCAGTGATGGATTACCAAAAGGTCATGAGAGCCATCAATGGCAGAAGTCACCTTGGTGGAAGTTGTCTCATAGTTGCCGGTCTTGGTGACACCAGACCTGGCCCTCGTTCCGAACTCATTGATCTCGGTTACATCGACAGCCGAATCATCGGTTACGCTGTGGATATCTTTGTCGCTCTTGTATGTCTCCAAGGACTTCTCGACGTCTTGCACTGCTCTTTGAAGAGCCTTGAGCATCTTCGATCTGTCAGAATGCATCAATTTCTAAGGTCTGCACCTCCTCATACCTTGGCTCGCTCGACGACTGACAGTTTGTCATAATCCGTGAGGCCCTGCTCGCCGATCGACACGGGGTCAGATGTGCCCCTCATGTGCAGGACAGACTGCATGGTAACTGGGGTATATGGGGAAAGACTAAAAATTCGGTCGCAGGCCTAATGATTCTGGAAGGGAGTGACCGACCTCTGTCGAGACATTAAGGGAGGGTCTAGACATTGGGATGTAGATCCTATTATATATCTGTACGCACAATAATAGGAGGTTGGGATCCAATTCCATGATACGGGACTCTTCGTCCTTCCTGTGCTCAGACTCCATGAGAACGATAGTTCTGGACCTCAAGCCGGCCTCATGCATTAGTCGATTGCCCTAATCAGGGGCTCTCAGCTGGCCAGTTGGCGCCCCTCACGAATCAATTACGGATAAAGCCATCAGATTTGGAATAGTCCACTGGAACTTGATGCCGCCAATGGCTCAGCTCGCGGCCCTGATGGTGGAGACGCTGGGATAGAGGACGAGTAGCATTGTTCAGCGTCAGCCTCAGGCATAAGACGGGTCCCCCGACAGCTTGATGGCGTCAAGATACAGCTGGTGTATGGAGTTTCACTGAGACTCACACTATGTTCAGGTGGTCGCATTGGTGGTGTGGGGATGTATGTGACTGAACAGAGGAGGCCGCAGACACGGTCCAGTGCGATAGGCGGAAGCAAGCGACGCCACTATGTAAGCTGAAAGGGGCCAAGACTGGGGGTTTCATCGTGTATAGCTTCGTTGTAAATTCCCATTGGATGGTCTGCATGCGCTCGTATCCACAGAGCGTGGCACTCCTCGGAAAGGTCGGGGGTGGTTGGAGTCGGTGGTGCGCAAGTGAATGCCAAATAGACTATTGCTTCTAGGCCCAAAAAGCATACAATGGAGAGGTGCGAGAAACCCGGATAGAAATAAGAAACGAAATCCGTGCCCAAAAGGAAAACAAAAAAGAGGTGCTTGTGCATACGAGGTGGCTTCAATGCCAAGGTAACTTGGGCTCCGACTCCGCCGTTGTTCCTGGCCGAACAATCGGCATGAATTGCATGCACGTAATGCTTCTTGATGTATAGTTTGCATATGTATGAAACTTGATCAATTCATTCATCACGGTATTTGCATCTTGTTTCATTCGTTCTTGTGCCAGTAATTGCGGTATCATTTGCTGTGATATTCTCCGTCACCGGCCGTGTGCCCCTATACTATATGAGACATACCAACGGCCGAGGGTCTGCTCACATGCCAGCAAAAACAATATCTACAATGCCAAGAGTACAACTCGCACAATACAACACCAACGAGTGAGACATGTATGCTTTTCCATAATGGGGAAGCGTGACCGTTTTCAAGCCACGATGGAGAGCTGAACAAGCAGTCTCTGCTCCAGGCTTAGCGTCCATGTACCTGCAGAAATAGGCGAATCAAGCTCAGGCGTGGTTTTCCAAGTAGCGAACGGTCACTAATCCTCGGAATTTTTACAATTCACATGGCGCCAATATTACTCCATATATGACGGTGCGGACCGACATTAGTCCTCCACACCTCAGCTCTGAGCCAGAAGTTTAGTTTTGAAATTGAGGAACTATCAAAGGAAAAAGTAATTGTGATGTTGAAGTGGTGTGCAAACGTAAGCATTCGCAGGGGGATACGCGTCGTGCAGCCAGCCACATTTTGGAACATCATGTCTTGGCCTCCTCCTCCACCTGCAAAGCCGCATGCGCTTCTCCACATGCCTTCAAACCGGGGGCCAACAATACGCGCCGACAGGATGGATGTCAAGCGCCACACATGCACGCTGATAGCTGAGTTGGGATTGGCGAATTGTGCGATGATGTATCGTTTTTCTATCCAGCTAGCACGGAGTTAGGAGCGGAGCACTCGGTCACGATCGATAGAGGATGCATCATGGGGGACTTTCGTATGCAGTTGCAGAGGGGAAATCAACGATACTGGAGGCCGAGAGAGGAAGTCGGTGAATGCATTCCATAATGAGGTTTGGTCGGGACTTTTTGAGGTTTTGTGCTGGACAGGATAGCCAAATAATGTGTTGTAGCTTCAATATTGCCCTCCACCACAATGATATAACGAAGGCCTCTACTTTCTTCTTTCCTTTCTTTTTATGAAGATAGCCGCTTGTTTCTCCTTTCAAAATTTTAAGCCGTATGTGCACACCCAACTTGGAGCTAACATTGGTATCTTTGTTACTACTGCCATTCAACCGTTGTAAACACTTTGACCTCGTCAAGTAGTTTAACCAACATCCCTTTGCTCAACATGCCGAGGAAAGAGCTGCACGTCAAATATTTCCCAGTACACTCTAGATGCATAGATAGCTCTTGCATTCATTGGTTAACCTGTAAACTATTGCACCGCATTCGAAATGATCGCCATGTTACCCTAAAGTTAGCTAGGACTGACTATTTACCTGACTGTCCCAGAGAAGCTCGGATTAGGCACCAGTACTACCCGTTGTGGCAAACTGTCAATATGCACCTCTATGCAGAGGGCGCGGATCTCTTCCTCGACACGACGGAACATCCGACAATGTGGTGGTCAGCCATCCGTCAATAGCTTCATGTACGAGATGCGGGGCTCCCCACAGTGGCAGACCAGACTATCGTGTCGTGCATGTCGGTTACAGGCCTCGCTCAGAGGGAGAATGCGCCCAGGCATGGCAGAGATGGATGGCCGCGGAGCCAGAAAAGCAATCACTCGGAATACTGCCGCTGCAGCGAGACTCTTGGCGGCGTGAGGAGGAGGCAATGTGTCGCAGCGGTGGCTTGAGGCGAGCGTGCTGGAGTTATTGACCACAGCGACAAGGGGGTCCTACAAATGACCATGATCATCATTTTTACAGCTCTCTACTTTGATGCGGCGCCACAGGCGGCACCGAGACAACCTTCGTGCTTCCCATTTGGCCTCCGCGGAACGAATATGTAAATGTCCAGCCGCTTCCGGCAGCTCCGTGCTCGCCCTTGTTGTTCACCACGACGATGCCGCTGGACACGGTCGGGTACTTTTTGACCATGCGTAGCACAGCGTCCTCCGCAGCCTCGGTCGGCGACATGCCACGTCTCAGGTTCTCGACGGCCTGGTAGCAGGGCAGGAAGCGCATCATGATGTCGCCATCGCCCGTTGCACCGCACGCACCGACGTCTCCGTCCACGTACGATCCACTCCCCGTGATGGGGCCATCGCCCACGCGGCCGGGGATTTTGTGGGAGGCCCCGTTTGTCGTAGTTCCCGCCGCCATGGATCCGTCCGTGTGCAAGGCCATGATGGAGAGCGTGTCGTGGGACGCCTGGCCGACGTGCTGGCTCGCCGTTCCCATCGACAAGGGCGTGTAGGGCCCGCAGGACGCAGACGGGTCGGGGCTGACGTCGAGGCGGTAGTTGGGCTGGCACTGGTCGGCCTTCCAATCGCTGCACATTTTGGCCGATTTGGCCGTCGTCAGGTCCTCGGCCGTGAACCCGTTCTGCAGGGCAAAGTCGGTCGCAAAGTCCCCCGCTAGCATGGTGTGCGACGTGAACTCGAGGACGTGCCGGGCCACGCTAATGGCATTCTTCACCCTGCGCAGGGCAGCCACGGCACCCGAGTTCATCGTGGTGCCGTCCATGATCATGGCATCCAGCGTCGTCTCGCAATTCTCGTCGGGGGAGCCCCCGTAGCCCACGCTGCCATCGCACTGATTGCGCTCGCAGGCGATGCAGCCGGCCTCGACGGCATCCAGGGCCGATCCCCCGTCGTGCTGCAGAGCGGCAAAAGCGGCATCGGTCGCAGCGGTAAAGTCCCCTCCCCACGTATTAATCACCATTGGGAGCCCTGGTGAGGGGGCTGTGAGACCCGGTGCGCCCAGGGAGAGGAATGCGAGTATTCGAGATGAGCGCATTGTGAGTGCTCTCAAGGAAAATAAAGTGAAGAAAGACCTTCGATTGATGCGATTGATTGACGAATGTACAGACAACAGAGACCAGGGTACACTCCCTCGGCCGAATAGCCTTGATCTCTCGGTTCAACCACCCGTGCAAGGGTCGCAAGAGGCTGGGCCGATTACCAGCGATAACGACCACAACACGCTAAATCCGACACGGAATCAAATAACTCCGTTTCCTGTCTAAATTTAGCCACGTGAACTGATAACCCAGCCGTATTTAAAGGACGAACAACCCCCCGGTGCTTTTCGGCTTATGCTAATCTTGCCATATTTGCCCGCTGAAGCTATTGCGAGGCAAATTTCCCTCTGGTTGAGTTGGGCACAACGACGTGCATGTAGATCCTTTGACGTAGAAATTGAACCAGCGCTGCACCCATTACATGCTATAAAATGGAGTCAGCTGCAACTGCCCCTTTCCCTGATCAGCCTGTCTGGGATGCCATCACCGGCTTCTTACGGACTGCTGTTGATGTTTATGGTGTCGCTCACGCCGTCCATACAGCCAACTTGTCCACCTTAGTCGTGGTTGACCACGACATGGAGGAGTTGGCTGGCAACCTGTCACTTGCCCTCATTGGCATGATCAAGCTGTTCAAGCAGCCTGCCGTCGCTGCCGGGAATACCGTCGCCTTGGAGCTGATGCATTCTTGTGTCAAGATTGGCCAAGGTCTTGCTGTGCAAGTTACTCGAGCTCGCCCATCGTTTCTCGATACCGATCCTCCACAGATCGACGCAAGCAAGTTTAGTTCGCTCTGGCCCGTTGAAGATGTCACGACACTACATGGACGTCTCTGCGAAATTATTCAACAATGGAGGGAGCTGCAACCACCAACCAAGTAGGTCTTTACAATCACGTTGCCGCTGTTAACAAGGCTAACCTTTGCTTCACGTCCTTGCAGCGGTTCCGCCCAGCTACTAGACCTTCCCGACATCTCCAAACTCACTCTTGGCAACGTGGCGAATGGCAATAATGAGGAGGCAATTGGGAGCAAAGACTCCAATGAGTCGAAAGGATCTGATCCCGAAATCGCAATTGCACAGGAGCCCAGAAATTACGAGAAAAAGCCGACTCGCCAAACACTTGCTGCCGCCCCATTGATTAACGACTTCCTTCTCGAAAGCCTCGCATACAAGAGCATGTATGATCGCGAAGAAGAAGTCACGGAAGCGCATAGCAAAACGCTGCAATGGATTTTCGACAACGCCGAAGTTGACGATGCTCTACGAAAGAGCTTTAGCAAAGACTTCACTACATGGCTGAAGACAACTGATTTGGGCCCCATCTACTGGATCACTGGTAAACCTGGTTCGGGAAAGTCCACTTTGATGGGCTTTCTATCCCAAAGTCGTCAGGCCCAGAAGCATCTTCAGGAATGGGCAAACGGTCGTCCTGTATGCACTGCAGGCTTCTTTTTCTGGACCAGCGGCACTCGAGACCAAAGATCACAGACAGGACTATTGCGCAGTCTTATTCACCAGCTACTCTCCGCCAACCAAGAGCTTATTGCTTCTACGTTTCCAGTTTTGTGGCAGCAGTTGAGAAAAATGTCCACAAAGGAAAGGGTGAATTTTGCTATTGAATGGACAGTGACAGATTTGATGGATGCCTTCCATCTGCTCCTGGACGCTGCGTTGCCGACAACGAACGTGTGCTTGTTTATTGACGGACTGGACGAATTCGACGGCGACCATGTTGGGATCGTCGAATTTTTCAAGTCGTTATCACAGAGGGCTCATGGCCAACATCTCAAGATGTGCCTGTCCTCGCGTCCATGGGCGGCCTTTGCCGAGGCCTTCCAGAACAGTGTTCCCAATGGCCGTCTGCAAGACTTGACACACGATGACATGTATCGCTATACAAAAGACAAGCTCAAAGGCAGCTCCCATATCCGACAAATACTTCGTGCTAGTGCGGATTTGAAGCATGAGTTCATTGAGAGCACGGTGCAGCGCGCCGATGGCGTGTTTTTATGGGTACGCCTCGCCGTGGAAAGAATGCTTAGTCTTGTCAAGCAGGTGGATACTATTCACACACTCAAGGAGCTTTTGGAAAGTTTCCCCGGAGAATTAGGCGGCTTCTTTCAGAAACTAGTGTTTGAAGACCAGAGCACTTCGCATGTGGCGGATGCTGCGAACTTATTCCGGCTCATGTGTGCTCGAGAGAGTGTTGCCGACTTTCTCAAGGACGAGTCTTCTAATTCCTTGACAGTGTGGGAGTTAGCATTTACCCTTGACGAAGAAGATGACGATTTGGCTCTACAGCGCAAGGTCGAGGAGGCTACACTGAAAGAGATTGCAACGCGGTGCGGTAAAGCTGCTGTCCATGTCCAATCTCGCTTTTCAGGACTGTTGAGTCTCCATCGACGGCGGAGATTGGGTAACCTCCGGGTTCCCAAATTTGTGGACGAAAATCAGAGGATAGAAGCTGACCTAATTTTCGTCCACGACAGGGTCACCTACATCCATCGAACCGTGAGGGACTGGCTGATGAATCCGGATGGAGCATACTCCCACTTGCACAATGCTTCAAGCCATGAATTTGATCCGCATTTACGCCTCCTGAGATCGTATGTCCTGAGACTCAAATATCCACTTGAAGAGGTTGAGCATCATCGAAGACTCGACGAATGGTACCCAGATATTGCTCTAGCTATGTCTCACGCTCGCTATATTTCTCAAGACCCCAAGGCACTTCAGAGGCCATTCATAAATGAGATGAACAACACACTCTCCTGGTACTGGCTCTCGAAGCCCTCGGATCCACTCGACCACTGGGCTAGAAGTACATTCGGTGCATATGAAATCAGGATGAAGGCCCCTCCGATTCGCAAACCATTCCTCTACCTGACAGCAAAGTTTGGATTGACTGACTACATAATCGGAGAGCTTAAGAATTATGCAGCTGGGGTGGGCACTGGTCCCGAGAATGAAGATGAAGACACAAGGGAGCCAACGCCACTCTTATCTTACGCTATAGAGTTCCTCTGCTCTCGGAACAAGACAATTTTCCCACTCTCTGACCCTCGTCTGATTGAGTTTCTGCTCAGAAACCCTTCCACTATCAATCCAGGGCCTAATCACGAATACATAGATTTCTTCACCCACGCAAGGAGAACTCCGTGGTTAGCATTGCTTCGGCATTTGCGTGATGCTAATCGAAGGGGCTGGATTGTGCACAACGACACAGATCCCGAGGGTACAAAACGATGGGCAAATATCATACGCTTGTTTATTGAAGTGGGAGGGGCGGATGTAAACGCAGTTGTTGCCGCTGATAGCTGGGATCCGGAAATCACCGCGGTTGGAGTTTTGGAGTTGGTAGAGAAGGCCTCTGGCGACAAAGAAGTGGAGGAAATTCGGGTTTTGGTGGAAGAAATGAGGCAAAAGGCCTAGTAGGGATATTCATTTCTCTTCGAAATCTTTTCTTTCTTATTCAAGTAATCTTCATGTTCAGATTCTAGGTTACTACAGTCATTACAGATAAAACCAACTATTTCTCTCTAATATCCATTTCTCCGGTTTACCGTGTTGATAAGAGGTCTTCCTTCGGTTATCCTCTCTAGGTTCAACCTAAAGATATCTAGTAGTCGCACAAAGTACGCCCTTGATGAGGCGCTGATATGGGGGGTGATGATGACGTTCTTTGCTTTCCACAGTGGGTGGCCCTCGGGTAGTGGCTCAGGATCCGTTACATCAAGGGCTGCACCACGGATGAGATCCTTTTCAAGAGCCTCAATCAAATCGTCAGTGTTGACAATAGGTCCTCGCGCAATATTGGTGACGAATGTCTTCTTTCTGGACAACACCTCAAACTCGGCCTTGGAAATCAGGCCCTTGGTCTTGTCGGTGAGTGGTGTAGCAATGACGAGAAGATCGAGACCGGATCCAAGGAACTCGTGGATATCTTCTTTGGAGCCACCAGAGAACCATTTACTAGGGAGAAGACCATCAGGATCACCAAGACCATTTGGAATATATGAGTTGTCCTTTCGTGACTCTGGTGTTGGACGGGGATGCAAGGTGTAAGCATGAACGTCCATGCCCAGTGCCTTGGCAACACGGGCGGTTTGACGACCAATGCTTCCATACCCTAATATGCCACTGCTTTATGTTAAACTAGAGTTTTCAGGACGACTTTGAGGAAACTTACACCCTCTGACCGACTGCATCGTCAACAGGCTTTGGCCTCGGGCCGGAATTAACGCCCTTCCATTTCTCTTGTTTTTGATATTCGTAGTATGAGTACACTATCAATTTTTGTTAGATTGCAACCTTGATGTACGCCCAGAAATGGTTTAAACATACAGTCATGTTGAAATGATAGGAAAGTAGTTATGATCCATTCGGAGATTTGAGGTCTGTAACGAACGTTTAGTCTATAGATTCCCAGGCGCCCTGCATGACAAATCGCTCACCCATGAACACCATTGGCGGTGCTAAATGGAATCTTGGTCTCCGAAAAGTAAGGGTTCGAAAGGATATGATTAGCGCCAGCACTAGAGAGCTGGACGTATTGGATATGAGGGGCCTTTTCGATGGTGGGGAGCACGGTTGAGGTGAGCAGCAAAGTGGTGTCCTTCCACTCGTCTTCGGAAAAGTCACCACCAACCTCCGATGAGCCCCACGGGACAACACGAACAATGATTTTGAGGTCAGGGAATTGGTCGCGAATGGCCTGAATCGACTCCTCGGGCAGGGGTACGGTGCCAAGGAGAACAGCCTTGTGACCCTTGAGGGTCTTGTTGGTGTTAATGCGAACCAGCGTCATGGCTGCTTTTTTTTCTCCGCGATTTGGTGAGCGGATGAATTGGGAGACGAATGAACTGGTGATAAGATATACGACTCCAGGATGGAGAGCGAGAAGGGGCAGGGATGCTCTTATCTGGATGACAAATCGCTCGTCGACGCCATCCCCAGTTTTAGCGTCAATGTGGGGTAAACTGACGCCTTTCCAGACAAGCCCAACTGGACGCCCACGAGTAGAATTGGGGCGTTTTCTATCAATTTGGGGCAGATGGTGTCATTGCCTAGGTGGGATGTGGGATAATTGCAACTGCCAATGGCATATTGCGAGCAGAAGTGCGGCTATCGTCTTTTGTCAAGTGGGCAGGCTAGCTCTTGGCATACTGTTAAGTTCGGCAATCGTTTAGTTTAATGCAACCCGTTCGTTTTATGGAGTTCTGATGAGGCTCGTGTGTTGTGATAAAAGACTAAAGGGTTTTGCCTAGTCATTGTATGGGAAGTGAAGAACGATAGTCCTCCATGCATAATTCTACATCCTCAACGTTTTCAATTGTGTGCCCACAGTTGCGCCATCAAAAAGAAGATGCCTTGTAATTGATCTAATTGTTAATACAAGCCCAACTAATCGGTTTCATCACATTGAGTTGGATGTGATTATATTTATATTTTCCATGTTCCTCTAGTCCAACGATCAATGAACTTCAGGTTAATATCATTCACTGATAGAATGGCGACAGTGATATAATTGAAAGTGAGGTAATTTTAGCACGCTATCTGAAAGAAAAGTACTGATTCAATTTGAAGAATTCATTACCCTGCCAGTACCATGTCTATTAGTCATACCATCAATTATCCAGCCAGTGTCTGAACTCTTAGCCTAACTTATAGGGCAAGACTTTTGCTTCTTAATGACGTTAGAATGATTGCGATTGAGAAGAAGAACACCTCGTATATTTGGGCACGAGGATGAAAGGATCTAACAGAATCTTGGCAATTTCAGTGAATAGTTCCACACTGAGACTTCAGTTTGAGACGAAACTGAGGGTAGAGTCCATGTAGATGCACACGGTACGCTAACTGCATACTGCCTAAGACATCCTCCCGCTGGTACGACCAATAATAATTTCATCAAAGAAACCTTGAACGATGCACAACATGACACGGGATCGTAGAGGAGTTCGGATTGGACAAATTTCCCGATAAATTGTGTGATATATGTGACATTACTGACTGCATGCATCCATGTTGCGCCGCCCCAGATCCCGATGCCGTTGAATCGACCAACCAAAGCCGCACAGTTGCGACAAATGATGGTTCGTAGGATCGTCCGGTGAGGCTTTCGGTGGATTTCAAGTCGGAAACCATTCATTCACCGCTCCGTTGACTGGGTCTGAAACCCAATCACCTTCTTACACATGGGACGGCACGTCGGTGGCTTGAGACAATTTGCGCTAATACTGGGCTATAAAAGATCAACTATTATATTTTCCATGATTGTACATACTCTCATTAAATAAGCTTGAGGAGACTAGCCGCACTTTCCATTCATTTTCGAGCTGCTCTCTTTCATACCGGGCAAGCTTCGCAAAGATGCCAACCAAAACTCATCTCGTTGCCAAGGACTTTTCAATCAGTCGAGAACCACTGGTCTCACCAACCAGCCAATCTCCCCATATACTGATCATTGGTGGAGGAGTAATCGGTCTCACTACCGCATGGGCTCTACTTGATCGGGGCTACCATGTTACGATTATTTCAAAGGAATGGGCGACCTATGGGACTGAACCTCGGCTCGCGTCTCAGATTGCCGGGGCTTTGTGGGAACTCCCTCCTGCTGGCTGTGGCCCACAGGCAGTCCAGGATAAGCTGCACATGGTGCAGAGATGGGCCTTGGAGAGCCTAGAGGTATTTCGTACCATGGCGGAGGACCCTAGTCTTTCCAAGATGTTTGGGGTCAAAATGAGAATGTTTACGGCTTTCCACCTCAACAACATTGATGAAGACACCATCAAAAAGGACAAGATTGGATTCATCAAAGACTTCAAGTTGGATGGATACTCGAGAGGTCCTCATCTTTTTGAAAAGTACGGAGTCAATGTCAATTCCCACGGCGGGTTAAAGGACGCGTACGAGCACCTCGCTCCGGTCATTGACACTGATGTTGCAATGGCCTTCATTACGAGGCTTGTGCGTGCCAAAGGAGCCACAATGATCACCGACACGATTCATGGGGATCTTTTGCACCAGGAAGCATACCTCCTCGCCCTGTACCAAGCGGATGCTATTGTCAATGCAACTGGAGTATGGGCCAAGGAAACGGCGGCAGATGATGAGGTTTATCCTCTACGGGGAGGGCTGTTGCGTCTCATCAACGATGGCACGGATTTTCCCAAGGTTGAAAATGCCATGGTGGTGTCTTCCGAGAGCAAGTACGATGGCGACTTCCGAGACATGGCTTTCTTGGTGCCCAGGAACGACAACATCCTCTTGCTCGGGTCCATTCTTCACCAAGAAGCGTGGGACTTGGACCTCACGGAGGAGTGCGATGCGGTTACAGAGATGCGAGCTCGTTGTGAAGACCTAGTGCCGCAGCTGAAAAATGCACGGGTTGATCCACGATACCCGCTCGCGCAAGGACGCAGACCAATGAGAGTGAGTCATGTGAGGGTGCAGAGTGAACAGCGGGTTACGCCGGAAGGCAAGCAAAGCCGAATTGTTCACTCATACGGACACGGCGGTGGAGGCTGGTCCTTTTCTTTTGGTTCCGCCAGGGAGGTGGTTCGTCTTATCCAGAAGCATGCCACAGCCCGCAGCGATAAGGCGTTGAGTAAGCTGTAGTCGGGCTTTGACACCAATGGGATGGAGGGCAACGTTGGGATCGCCAAGCTTCACTGCAATTTTAGCTCGTGCGACGGGTTGCAGCCCAAAAACACAGTTTCCTTTTGTCGTTTCATTGGGGAATTCATGCTGGTATCGTCAGGAAACATTCGGTTAGTTACGCACACGAATAAAAGTATTTGATTTGCTCTGGACAAATCTTCAAGAGAGTCCACATGAGCGAGAGGACGTTGGGCAAGGATCATTAAACTGAAATTACAAGACTTCAAAACAACTAAAATCGGTGAGATGGCCGAGTTGGTTATGGCGTCAGGTTAAGGTCACCTTAACAACCTAAGATTCCTGATGGAGCAATCCTCCTGGGTTCGAGTCCCAGTCTCATCATTTCTTTTTGCAATTTTTTGCACTTCCGGGTGGTCGCCGCACATGTTGATTAATTTGAGAGTGTCTTGGTTGACTAATGATGTCTGTCGTCGTCGCTAATTTCCAGAAATGTCTGCGGCATTTCTTGTGCGTGGGACAGAGTTTTTCCTGAGGGGTACACTCCCCATGTGACGGTTTGGAGATCTTGTGATTTTGCCAGTGTTCCTTTATTTATCAGCGTCAAATATTGAATCAATTTCGTCGTATTTTTACACCCTTGGGCCAAATGGCTTTATGACCGCTCAGGTGTGCTCTACCTAATCTTCGGATTTGTGTTAAGAAAGATGCTTGTGAACGAATGCGGATAATTTGTCGCCAATGCTGATTCTCAGCTATAGGCCTATTCAACATCCAACAATGAGCCATTAACCAAGTCTATTAAGCCAGCGCTGCAATCAAAACCTCCAGTCTTGTCTTGACGCTGTACATCCTCGTAGGGCTTTAGGGTGGCTGCGCTGCAAATTGGTCCAGCAAGGGATTGGAGCACCCATAGCTAGGGCGGGTCCACTATATCAGGCACTGGCCCACCACTGAATCGACATGCAGTCGTTTCTTGCTTTTCCTTATCAATTGACACCATCCTAAATGACTTGGGAGAGAGCCTTTGCTGTCTCGGAACTTGTCGTGACCTGCTTGAGGCGATATTGAACCAAATAAAATATGGGCTCATGTCTAGTCACAAGCCCCGGATTTGCGGCCCTGGCTCCGGAACCGAAATGAAGAGATTCACTTTGGCGCCAGTTCCCCGCATCGGTTCGCATTTGACTTCGTGACGGGTCATTTTGGGCCTTGCCAAGCCGAGTCTTCGGAGACTGATGTTCCATTCGCTTTGTAGGGGTGTCTGGTTCCGAGCCTTCCACACATATCCCCCCAAGCTGACCACGGAGAATGGAAATGATTCGCGGGGAAATTGGGCCAATAAATATTTTAATTAGCCTAGATGGATGTGGTCATGGTCAAATGTATCCGATGATAGTTCGGCAGCAGGATAGTTAGAACTACTATAAAAGACGACAAGGTTATAATGGACAAGAGATATTGCACACAGCAGCAAACGTGTTTGAGATCTCGGGTATCCGCACAATGAAGCTGCTCAGTCTGATTACTGCCTTTGTGGCACCCGCCCTAGCTGCAACCAGCTGGAGTAATGTTCGAATCGGCGGCGGCGGCGGCTTTGTCTCCGGCATTGTCTTTCATCCAACGGAAAAGGGTTTGGCATATGCCAGAACCGATATCGGTGGCATCTACAAACTCAACAGTGATGACTCCTGGACCCCAATCACCGATAGCATTGCAGATAGTGATAACTGGTAGGATCTGATCCCTGTAGCCACTGGTATTTATTTTCCTGACCTAGGGGCTAGGCATAACTGGGGTATTGATGCGCTTGCGCTCGACCCCCAAAATCCAGACGTCATCTATGCAGCTGTTGGAATGTACACCAATAGCTGGGATCCCAGTAACGGGGCCATCATGAAGAGCACAAATCGAGGCTCCTCGTGGACCTTTACAAATCTTTCCTTCAAGGTAGGTGGCAACATGCCGGGTCGAGGAACAGGTGAGCGCTTGGCTGTCGACCCTCAAAACTCCAACATTGTGTACTTTGGCGCAAGAAGTGGGAATGGCCTCTGGAAGAGCACGAATGGTGGTCAGAGCTTCCAGAAGGTTTCTTCATTCACAGCCGTTGGCACCTTTGTACCGGATCCAAGCGACCAGTACGGATATAACAGTGACAAGCAAGGCCTCACATTTGTCACATTTGATTCAACCTCGGCTAAGACTAATGGTGCTACCTCTCGCATTTTTGTCGGCACCGCTGATAACACCACCGCATCAGTGTACGTTTCTGAGGATGCTGGGTCGACATGGAAGGCTGTAGCAGACCAACCCGGCAAGTTCTTCCCCCACAAGGGCCGCTTGCAGCCTGATGAAAAGGCCTTGTACCTGACCTACTCGGACGGTACTGGCCCCTATGATGGAACCCAGGGCGCCGTCTATCGATACGACATTGCATCAAGCAAGTGGACAAACATCACCCCAGTATCTGGCAGCTCTTTGTACTTTGGATTTGGTGGACTTGGCGTCGACATGCAGAACCCCGGCACACTGGTTGTTGCCAGCCTGAACTCTTGGTGGCCCGACGCCCAGCTCTTCCGATCAACTGACTCTGGTGCATCCTGGAAACCGATCTGGGAGTGGGGATCCAGCGGAGCGATGGAACGCTACCACACCATGGATACGTCACTTGCTCCCTGGATCAAGACCGATTTCCTCGATGTCGACTCGAAGTGGCTTGGATGGATGATTGAGAGCCTCGAGATTGATCCCCATGACAGCAAACACTGGCTCTATGGCACTGGACTGACAATCTATGGTGGTCATGATTTGGGTGATTGGAGTGCATCATCAAAGGTCACCACCAAATCACTTGCAAACGGAATTGAAGAGTATTCTGTTCAAGAGGTTAAATCTGTCCCCGGCGGTAGCGAGCTCCTCGCCGCCGTTGGTGACGAATGTGGTTTCACGTTCAAGGCTCAGTCTGATCTGGGAACCTCGCCAAATTCAGCCTGGGATACCCCTATGTGGACCACCGCAAGTGGTGTGGACTATGCTGGTAACAAGGTCAGCAATATTGTCCGCGTCGGTAACGAGGCTGGTAACTACATGGTTGCCATGTCCAGCAACGGTGGTGCTTCCTGGTACATCAACTACGCGACGGATACCTCCAAGTACGGTGGCCAAGTTGCTTATTCTGCTGATGCGGATACAATTTTGTGGTCTACTTCGTCGAGCGGCGTTGTTCGGTCCGCCAACAGTGCCACATTCGCGTCGGTCTCCAGCCTTCCATCAAATGCCGTAATTGCATCTGATAAACGCGACAATAAGTACTTTTACGCTGGGTCTGGATCTTCATTCTACGTATCTTCAAACACTGCCTCAAGCTTCTCCACGGGCGGTACGCTCAGCGGAGCCAGTGCAATTCGTGACATTGAAGCTCACCCAACAACCGCTGGCGAGCTCTATGTGTCTACGGACGCCGGTATCTTTCACAGCACCAACTACGGTTCCAGCTTCACAAAGGTTTCAACAGCGCTGACGGACACCCATCGCATTTCTCTCGGGAAAGGCTCATCTTCTTGGAATCTTTATGCATTCGGAACGGGCAGCAATGGAAAGAGATTGTATGGTAGCGCTGATGGCGGGTCCTCTTGGACGGACATCCAAGGTGACGTGCAGACTTTTGGTGCAGTTGATAGCGGCCGTGTGGCAGGCAGTGGAAACCAAGCCAACTACGTCTTTGTAGGGACAAATGGCCGTGGTGTCCTTTACGGAAAGGTGACTATCTCAGGCGGCAGCAGCGGTGGTGGCAGCTCTTCAACCTCTTCAACTACCAAGGCATCAGTGTCAACCACTACCACACAGACCAGCAAATCTTCATCGACAACGTCCGCTGGGCCGACCACTACTGAGACCGCCAGCCACTTCCAGCAGTGCGGCGGCATTAACTGGCCAGGCCCGACAGTGTGCGAGAGCCCATATACGTGCACAAAGCAGAATGACTACTACTGGCAGTGTTTGTAGTGGGCAATAGCTTCGCCATGGTTGCAGACTTGTGGGCTTTCGTCATTTAGTATGGCCGTGGTGATTGATTAATTTTTTATTGTACATAGCTTGGACCTTACGCTTACTTCGTCTTTCATGTATATACATTCATTCTATCGTTTGGAATCTTCTATGCGACTGAATAAATCTTTCTCTTGAAATTGCATGTGATTAAGTTTTTGAGGCATTTTAATGCTCTCTAATATACCTAATCTGAAACTTAACAAAATACTAAGTACGTCCTAGACAGCAAAAGGCTCCCAACGTAGGATTAGGCGTTCTTATGCCAAGGCGGACTGACTTTGACTACACTTATGATTTGCGGTTCAAGTGCTCAGCCCCATCGAGTACTTCACCATAGGCATTCAGCTGGGAAGCCTCCAGCCCAGAGCCAATAATAAATCGGGTGGCGTTGGAATATGCAACTGGCTAGCGGCCTAGCTTCGTCAAAAACGTTATCGATCTGCTGGCGTGGCTTGGACCCCAATTGCAACCGAATGTGATTTCACTCGCTTAAAAAGATGCGCACTGTCTGAAGGATGATTGAAATATCGTGTTGGGATTACTTATTCTAAAGCCGTTCCACAGGCGTTGGAGAATCGAAAGCAATTTTTGCCCATCTCATTATGGCATACACCACGAATAACCGTCCAACCACAGTGATTCAGAGCAAATATAAGCGATGGTGGGCTCTCAGCATCCACATATTACCTCTCGGTTTTGCTATTGCTTTCATATATCTTAGTCATGCCCGCACATTTTGGTTTCCCCAGAGCGGATTTCATAGCTACCCAGCAAGCGACATTCTTAACACGCTCCAGCTGGCAGCTAAACTGTATGAGCTCTTCATCGTGGCCTCTCTGGGTGCCATGACACTCAAGGCATATAAACGGGCATTCCTCGGCACTGGAATACCGTTTGGTATGTTATCCGGCCCATATAGAGTCGGTGATTTGAATTACATCTACAGCAAGCCCTTCTGGGCGGCGCTGGTCGGTGGGAACTGGATACAGAAGCGCAAGCTACGCTGGCCGGACAAAAGGGTCGTACTCGCATTGTTTCTGGCACTTAATACTTTGCTATCTGTGCTTATAGGCCCAGCTACTGCCATTTTAATTGTCCCAGAGCTCAACTGGTTCCAACTTCCAAAGCCCTTCCCAAGCGTTCTTATACCAATTTTTTACAACAGTAATCATATCATCTGGCCCACAATGTTGAACGAAACGCTTGGACTACAGAGCAGAGCCACGGCGGGGGTTTGCGATTACTGGCCAGGAGGTCTCATAGACCATTGCCCAGCCGCGGGATTTCCCGAAATATATACCTGGGCAAGCGGCTGGTCTTACTCTGGCCTACCAGACAATATTACGTTCAAAGACCCGTCGGGGACGTTGAGCCGTCGTCTTGAAATGCGCAGCGACAATAAGTCAGGCACACTTTTTACTACTCCATCAGTATTAGTTACCAAGACACTTGGCCAATTAATCTCCAATATTCGAGCGAGTAACATTGGTCCCGTCCACTCCGCGGAACAATGGAGTCTTAAAATGAAGCACTCATCTGCGCAATATCAGCCCTTAGTTCAAGCTGAATGTAATGTCTGGAAGGTCCAGAATGGGGAGAAGGAGACGAGCAAACAGTTCTCCTCAAAAGAGCTGAAATGCTTCTCTGGAGCACCGGGTGGCGATTGTCATCGACTACGTGAACAAATTTCGACCTTGGCGATACCCTCCGATATTACCAAGAAGAACAATACAATAGTATACGAATTCAGCACGACAAATTCAGATGTACATAACGGATCTAATAGCTCTAGCCTCTCAACGCTGCTATTCTCGGCCGCGTTTCCGGATTTTCGCGACAGTAGCCCCAACGGCATGCGCGTGGTGGGTTGCAGTTATCTTGCTCACTGGATCCCTTCCACCCCCAAGATAAACCCCACATTTACCAACTACATCGAAACAAATATCACTGATCTAGCTGTGTTTTTGGAACCAAGTCATTCCGGCGAGGATAAGCTTGGTGGAGCGGTTGGGCCGATCATCAACGTCGATAAATCTTGGTTACAAGCCTTTGACTTGAAGACTAGCCTATTAAATTTCTTGAAGGAGAGCTCGAGGGCAATGCCTTCAATTGATTCGGTTGGAACATATACCTTTGCAACTCTCCTCGGTGCCATGATGATTTTCAGACCCGAAGGAGTGCAAACACGCAGCTTTTTCGGTCCTGCAGGTGAAGATGATGACAAATTTAAGAGGAGCATCGAAAGATTGACGGGCTCTTTCATTACTGACGCCCTTGCAAGAGCGGCAGGAGACGTCTTCACAATGTATGTTTCTAAGGGCAATGGCAGTGGCTCGAATGAAAGTGTCATATTTCACCGGATGTCTGCTCTGGAAGGTGCATTGCAATTCGACATAGAAAGTTTCAAAAACGGAACGACAGTTATACCACAATATAACTTTACGGACAGAACCGGTAAAGGATGGAATTCGTTAGACGACTACATCGCAGAATTGAAGACCAAATACGTAACCCTCGATTTTGATGCCGAGCAGTATGGTTATGGGTTTGGGCAGTTTGGATCCTCGTCGAGATTTGCAATGGGGGTAATCATCTGCTACCTCTCAATCCTCTTTCTTTCCTTTTGTTACTTCGTCTTCGTGGGGGCTGAGACAATTTCTCCCTGGGGTGACTTACAGGATCTGATTACATTGGTATGGAATTCGCCACCACCGGGGCAGTTAGAGGGCCAAGGAGTCAGAATTGTGGACCGTCATTTGTGGAAGGAAGACACATTCATCAGGTCCACGGATGAAGACCATGTTCAGGTAGTCCTTGGCGAGGATGAAAGGGAAATGAAAAGACTGGTGATCAATGGTCTTTATTATTGAAGCACATGGCTGCATTATCATTTGCCTTCTACAACGAGTGTCAAGAATGTGCCGAAGGAAAATAGTATCAGGAATCTTAATCTCAGAAATTGACTAGTTTGCACTTCTTGGCTGAATATATCGAAACAATCCATTTGAAATCATCATGTCTGTTCGCCGTCTTTTACACCTATGGGGTTTAAATTTTAGCAGTCGTGACTGTATCGTGGGCCAATCCCTCCAAAATCCCCCAACTTATTCGATCACAAATTGCCATGATCGTGATCATAGGATTTACGCCGCTTGCGCTTGGCAAGACACTTGCGTCGGCAACGTACAATCCCTCACAATCCCACACCTTACCATATTCATCTACAACGCCATCCTCCTTCTTAGAGCTCATCCGACAAGAGCTCATTTGGTGAGCGGAGACGTAATACGTATCTGGCGACTTGTTTCCATGCGCCTGCATTTCGCTCAACCAGGACTGGAAACTTTCGTCGATATCACCCGGTTTAGAAATTGGAACATCTCCCTGATTTGCTTTTGTTATCGTTTTTCGAATGAATGGCCGCAAACCTGACACGGCGGGATGGATTTCTCGGGCACCCTGAACATGCAGGATCTTGGCCAATGCTATCATCCCTGCCATGCTGTGGTCGCGATCGAATTTCGAGGGAGTGTAATTAACCCGAGGACCTCCGTTAATGGGGTCTGGAGTGATGTATCCACTATCACGGTCTCGAGTGATGGCAATAAAAACTTCCATGTGGCGGTATTTAGACAGGAGTAGTTTGTATTCCAAGCCCGATGTCCAGTTAAGCCATAGCAGAGACATTGACGGCTGTGGCTAACATTAGATAAAACAACGATGTTAAGGGGATGCACTTACCATCATGGAAGTTCTCTCTAACTTGACACCGTGTCCCTCGCCATCGAGGTTATCGAATGTTGTAACAACAGACGTGAGGATGCCACCCTCCCAAGGACGCACGTCCTCTTCAAACACGCCAGCTACAAATGCAGTCGGGTGTAGACGTAGATTGCGCCCTATTTGCTTGTTCTGTTTAACGTCAGCATACGCTCTTGCAATTTCCACTTCGGTATATTCGAAAGTGAAAACTCACCTTTAGCCCACTTCTCAACAAGATTAAAGGACTCCATAGGGCTCCTGCAGAAACAACAACTCTTTTCGCCATGATGGTGACTTTTCGTGGCCGACTCCCTTTTTCAACGCTTTCATCGCCACCTGTGCTTCTAGGTAACCAAGTGCCAACGACTCCTCTTGCCACCCTCTTCTTGTTAATGTAGGTAAATAGCACCTTTTCGACTTTCAGTCCCTCAATAAACTGGGCTCCTGACCGAGCTGCATCCGGGAACCACCCATTTACTGGCCCTTGTTTCTCGCCCTTCCAACACCCGAATGCGCAGTAGCCATCGCCATGCTCATGGCCACCAGTATTTTGGGGCACTGCCTTTGCCTCAAATCCTAGTTTACGTCCGCCCTCAAGCAACGTAGAATTCCCATGATTGTGTTTGATGTGCTTGTCGCTTACACCCATTTCGCCCAAAACCCGATCGAGAGAAGCCTGGTATTCAGGGGATTTGAAGAACTTCAACTTGTCCTTCTCGGCCCATTCTTCACGAACAACACTTTGAGTCTGTAAACATGCACTCCAGTTCACTGTTCCGCCTCCGCCAAAACAGGATCCTGCTGTGATATTGACAGACCCATCCTCAGTTCCGACCATTCCGGCTTGCTCATATAAATGGGAGAATGACTCCTTTTGATCGAAAGGAAAGCATGATGTGGGGAAGTGATACCCTTTATCAACAACAATGACTTTATGGCCAGCGGCAGCAATTCTCTTGGCCACAACTCCTGCTCCACAGCCAGAGCCAACCACGATGACATCTGTTCTCAGTTCCACGGAGGAATTATTGGTATCGAATTGGACGAATTCGAAAGGATAGGATGGATTTGAAGTCCAATTTTTGGGGATTGGAGGGAATCCTGAAACTGCATTCAATAAAGAACTCGTGCGCAGGTAAACGTGCTTGGCAATGGTAGTGAGCTGCTTGAATGCCACACGAAGAGGGAGAATGCTGCTAGCGCTGCACGAATTGAGAACTTTAGCCCGATCCTGTATTGACAGCTTAGACAACGGAGTAAAGTGGCCGGTCAATGGAAACGATGTGAGTCGGTTGCTGCGCGAGTCAGTCAGACCCAATATTGCTAAATAGCCAATTTTGAACAGTGACATACTCGATGACAGAGAGCAGTATTTGCAAAGACCTCAACTTATCATCAGGTAGCCCTGAAAGAATTCGCTTTACTACATCTTGAAATAATGGCATCTGCGACGGCCTCTCAGCTAGGAAGGCGTCGAATGCAGCTGTGTCAGATAGATCCAGAACCGTCGTTTGGCGAAGATGCGCAACTGCGCCATCATATTCGGCATTGGTAATATTAATCGCGCCCTTGGTTCTTGAATCATGCTTGTGCACCGATGGAATTACCGTATCCATAATTGACATCAAAACACGCCACTGTATTTCGCTGAGCGGGACTCCGCGAGTCAGTGCGGGCAGCCCAACAGACCTAGGGCCCGCTCCACCAGTCTGTGCGCCCGTTGCCATGGTTGTCAAAATGAGCGCAATCGATAGTTTGCAAATGAAGCCAATTCAAGAAGAGCAAGATGCAGGGTGAGGTGAAATCAGAATGTTTCGGCCGTTTCGGCGTGGCGATAAATCGACGTTCGAAGAAATCACATCCAGGGCTCTCTTCGAGACATTCACGTGAGGGGGGTCAAGAGGAGCTGAACCGAGGTTCCACACCGTAGTTTAGCCCATATCCCGGCATTGCGTCTGAAAGTGGATATGCCGAGGCGGTCTACGAAGAAATTCGAGATCGGAACGATCCCGATAATCACCTCGGAGCTGTCGAAACGATGTGCTGGCAATCGGAGTGAAAGATGTGTGATAGCATTCGGGAACATCCCGCCTGGGAGTTGAACTCATCCCCATACGCGCCCAGTGTCGCATCGGGAGGAGCCGCTCATAATCGTGGGGGAGATTAATCCACAGTGGATGCCTTCGCAGCCGGGGCCGCTATCCGTAGGGGCTCGGCTTCCCCGCTTGCCAGGGGGTGGGTTAAGTCCTCATGGTCGTGGCGAGTGAAATGAGCATTTTTCCTTATTTAGAGCTGGTGTCTCTTTGTGTTGGTTAGGTTGAGGCGTTGGAACCTGAACCTTGAACTATCGTAATCGCCTTGAAATGGCGTCTCAACTCACAACTGTTGGCAAATTCCGGCTGGGGTTTCGCTTGGCTTTCATTGGTACGGTCATCTCCCCTGGTAGACTCGCTGGTTGGATCAAGTAGTCCTCACACCATTTTTAGCACCATGGCAAGCTACACTAACCGCCGTACGTTCTGTCACGATCGCTTGGGCCCGAGGAGCCCCAGTGCGCATCTTTGTCGTTTGCGCCATTCTCAAAGTCTTCCTTGCCACTTTCTCGTCTCGCCAGATTCAGCAATTAATGACACCAACAAGAGTTACTTACAAATCATGGATACGGCGCAGAGCGTTGAAGGCTGATAAGCAAGGCAATTCGAGAGAAATGGAAGCGCTGCGATATGACGTAGAGTCACTGGCAGATGTGGATTCTTCGCTTCTGTGGCTGGGAAATCGTCACAAGGCAAAGAAAGTTGTCTTTTTTCTACATGGCGGTGGCTACGTGGCTCCAATGTTGCCTGGCCACTTGGAGTGGTGTTGGCGGGCCTACATTCAGGCAGGCATCGAAGAGAACGTAGAGGTTGCTGTTGCAGTTCTTGAATACACGCTTTGCCCAGATGCAAGGTTTCCGGTGCAGCTAAGACAAGCTGCTGCTGGACTCGATCATCTTCTTTCTTCTGGAATTCGTCCCCATCAAATTCTCATTGGGGGAGACTCGGCTGGAGGACATCTGACAGCCCACTTGATGTCTCACATAGTGAATCCTATACCCAGTGTTAGGGAAATCGAGCTTTCCGAGCCGTTGGGAGGAATATTTCTTGTTTCTCCTTGGCTCACTCACCGTACCAATGGTATTTCGTTTTCGGAAAATTCCTGGATTGATATGCTGTCCGGCCCGACCGTCGATAAATCGACACTGGAACTATTAGGATGCACAAAAGACGAAATAGAAGAGCGAAGTGGGGGTCTTGCATTCCCCCTCGATATGGAGAAGCCTTGGTTTGATAGCGTGTCTGCTGTCACTGGTCAGCTCTATGTTACCGTCGGACGGCATGAGGTTTTTCTTGACCATGTTGCCACTTTTGTGAGTGAAGTTGGAAACTTGAATCCTGCCTTGAAGATACAGTTTGATATCCAGAAGGATGAAGCTCACGACTTTATACTCCTGGAGGGCCAGGAAGAACGCAACGGGAAATGCATAGAGGCGATGAAGGGGTGGATGAAGGGTGTATTATCTAGTAGCAGCTCTGATTCGTAACTTAACGGGAAGCGTCGGTCGTTATTTATTGTATTAGCTGTACATACTCGGGAAATACCACAGATCTTACAACCACTGTACATTCCACGTAACCGATCCGGTATCCTATTTTGCTTCAGTGCCATCAGGCTTACAACTATATGCGAAACAGGCATGGTTTATGTCAGCATCAGGCTCCAATGTATTCTTTGCTGATTCCACGGTTTTCTTTTGCAGGAACTGCGTAAAGGTACCACAGGAGGTTCCCCAGCCCTCGTCCATGTCGACTATCAGCCAGCCTAGGTTCTCAAGAGCCTCCCAGCTTCCATACATTGAAATTATCGCCTTGCGTAGCTGTAGCCTCTCCTCTTCTGAATTTTTGTCATTGTTCATTAGCTCGTTGTACGCGTCAACCATCTTTTTCGTCTGCTCTGGAGGGATGAACCAGATATCAAAAATATCCTCGTTGCCGATTCCCAAGGCTCGCTCGTAGTAGGGCAACTCTCGCCCCCCGGGAAGTTCCATTTCAAAGATGCCAGACGGACTTGAGTGAAGTTCAATGGGGTTTTCTTCGGTATACATATGTGCCCAATCTATGTCATCGACGCCATATAGCGGAGCCTCTGTGAAGAAGCCATTCCATGGAGCATCAAATCCATTCGTGATTTTCAGAAATTCTTTATAGTCATCAGGTAATTTGACTTGAAACTTATCTTCAAGAGCGGAAATTTGGTCATCTGTTGCAGGAGGCAATTTGAACAGGGTTTCAGGGACTTCGTCCCCAACCATCTCGGTGAAATGCATGGCGCCGTAAGTTTTGGTGTTGTGATCGAGTATTTGAAGGAGCTCCTTGATGGTTTTGTTCTCATACTCATGCGGTTTTCTTCCATTTTTGAATCGCGCAGTGAATGTCTTAATGACTTCGGCAGCAAGAGTGTCAAGCTTCGTTGGGTCCACAGGAATGCTCCGTGCCAAAGCACCGGAAGCGAGAAGAGGCCAGGCCCCCCGACGCTCGGTTAGATATTCAATTTGCTGATTCGCGTGGAGTCTGGTCGAGAGAAGTTTGAGAATCTGCTGGACTGTAGGGTCTTTCTCGATATCTTGGACTTGTGCAGTGGGATCTTGGGTTGATACCAGCCGAGCCGCGACCTCCAGTGCGTCAGCAAGAGCACTGCTGCGGTCCATTGCGGCACCACCAGTTGTTGCATCTGAATGCTCTGAAATGCCATGAGCCAACAACCGTTCCAGATGGGCTGGAGAGAAGTCATCTTCTTTTAATTTCGAACCACTACGCGGTTCGATTTTGTCCAAGGCTTGCTTGGTCCTTTCCTCTGCCGGGATTTGCTCGGGCCACAGATCCTTTTCGGCAAAGGCGAATTTAAGAGGTGTTACGCGTCTTCGCTGCCATTCCGAGGTGTACTCTGAGAGCAGAAGAGATATCAACGCTCGTGTTGTTTCTACGTGGCCCAGGATGGCAAATTCCTGTGCTAGCGAGAACAATGAGTAGTAGACACTGGTAAGGTCGGGATCAGTGAGAACAGCCTCTGCGTCAAACTTTTCGTACGGAGCCATGGTCTCTGGTGTGCGCTGGAGATAGCAACTGATGCTCTTGACAACAGGTGAATCTTCCGCCCGTCAGAAAACATTGGGCGATGATGTCAATAGGCAACAGTGACGACACGGGCTTAGCGCTGACGCCCGTGGAATGTGGGGGGACAGGGATGTTGGCTTGTTTTTCAGTGGCCATTCACAGCGGTGTCCTTCGCTAATAGTGCCACCTTCTATACGCCCGAAATCCTCCCATTAGTAGCCAGTTTAGGCACTAAAGATGCGATGGATGGCTGGCGACAAGGAGCATGCCTCGACATGAGCTGCATTCTAGCACACTGCCGACCGGGCACGAATCTGATCCAATCTGGCCTTTCAAATTGTTCAAACGCGATTTTTTCTTTTTCATTTAGCTATCGTCGGCCTAATTTACAATGCAATTTGAGCTTTCTACACTCAACATTCTAGGGAGTCCATGTCCAGCTCCTCCTTTCTCCTTCGAATCTGCAACGTCGCCGTCGGGTCGGGCAGCATGCTCATTCCATAGAAAATCGGCTTCGGCTTGAAGTTCTCAGGTAGCTTCCATTCATACTTGAGAATCAGATGGCAAAGAGCGATTTTGATCTCATTCGCGGCGAAAAATCGTCCAGGACATGAATGCTGCCCATGACCGAAGCCTAGATGCCCGGCACTCGTGCTGACCAGATGGGAATGCTTATCTTGGCCGGGGATATCGCGCATCTTCACAAAGCGATAGCCATCATACTTTTCCGCGTCTTCGTAGTATGGGCTGTCCCACATGTGAAGATTATCCACAAGCACCTTGGTGCCTTTTTTAATGGTGAATCCACTGGAAAGTTGGATATCTTCCAGTGCCAGTCTGCGGAACGTTCCCAGGAGGACAGGCTTCAGCCTTTGAGTCTCCTTGATAATGCTGTCCATCAACTTAAGATTGTACAGAGCCGTTTTCTTCAAGCCTTGGGTCTGGAGAACTTCAATAACCTCTTTCCTCAAGGGCTCAATAAGCTCCGGGTGCATTGCAAGGTCGAACATCGTTTGCTGGAGCAGATCGTTGGTTGTGTGAATGGCGACAAGAGACAGAGAAATCTGGTTGACTACGGGATCAGCACCTTTGCTGTACTCCTTCTCAAACCACTCAATGGAATCATCAAAGGGCGATTCTTCGCCCCTTGCCAACGCCTCAGCTTTTATTTTGTTGCGACGGTCAATGTGAGGCCGCAGAACCTCCCGAGCATAGTTCAGTTTCTTGCGTACATCCCAGCACGAAGGAAGGAACCAATGGACGAATGGTCGCATCCACCGTGGATAACACCGAATGATATCTCCAGTGGCAAATGATGCAGCTGTATAGTCACTTGAGGCTTCAATCCACTTTGGGTCTTTGCATAATTCTTCTCCCATGAACACGCGGGAAGACATGCGGGATACAATATGGAGGATATCGCGTTTGGGGTCAATCTCGTGCCAGTCTGTCCGCTTGTTAGTCACAGTGCTTTGAATGGTGCCTCGGGCCAATCTTACCAGGAGAATTCGTCAAGATGCTCTCACAGGCAATAGCAGCCTCGGTGGAGATTGGTCCCGTCAGTTTGGCTTGAAAATGTTAGAAATATAGTCTTTTCGAGTACGATGATAATTTAGAGGAGGCATCATACTGAGGGCCTTGGTAAGGTACTTGTTAACGAGCTTGGGAAGAGAGCGCTCTGCCTTGAATGGCTCATATCCGGGAATATACGAGTGCGAGTCCTAAAAATGTCAGCCATGCAATTCTAAACAACAGCTTTCGAGGCCTCAAACATCTTGCGCAGGTGTGATGAAATCCATTCGAGGGTCATTTCTCAGCTCATCCACATAGTCCGGGTGGATGACAGTGAGTTTACCCCAGTCCGTATTCACTTGAAAGGGGCGTTTCTGATACTTTTGTCGGCCTTGAAGCAGGATCTCCTTGCCCCGGCGAATGAAATCAGCAACCTGACTGTTTGTCGTCAATGCCATGCCTTTTGGGTTCAGTTCAGGCGCATCGCTGTGTTTGTTGTCCAGGACAAACCAGCCTATTGCCATGATCAAAGCCATCAGGCCATACAAAACGGGTTTATTGGAAAAATAGTTGAAAAATTCACCAGCCAAGGCCGGATCGGGATTGTAGTTTTGGCTGTCCATGTTGAAGGAGCCGTCAGCATTCAAGAGATGTTGTAAACTCTGTGGTGCAGTGCTGAATTAGATGTTTCTTTCGGACCTGGAACGCATGTTCAGTGTATTATATATTTTTCATCTATGTCCAATAGCTGAGAATAATACACGAAGCCTCAACAGCAACTGAAACTCGGGTTTGCTTTGTGATCCGAGACCCGAAAATTGCCAGCGCAATGACCCATGAATGGAGGGGAGTGGAGTATATGAAAATTTCTCGGTAGCATCGAGAATCGTAAATGCCGACTCGATCGAAACGATTGTGGGTCTGATATGCCATGTGCCGAGAGATTGGGTCATGCAAGCCTATCGCATTCTGTTGCGAGGTGATCGTCATCATCTAGTCGGGCTAAGGGCGATCTAGCTAGATGAGGTCGGGGAATTCGCGGAATCCGACAGGTTTCAGTGGCCATTTTACATCCCGAAAATTATTTAGAATAACCCAAGTCAAGATAATTCTTATTGTTGAAAATGTTGGTCCGACTTGGTTATGACATCATGTCCAGTGGCCACATCTAAATGCCAATTAGGAGGACTGGTTGAGTTGTATCCTATACACTGCATCCCCTCAAATAACTCAAGTACATAAATATTCCATTCGAATCATTTATCCTGTTCTGCTCCGGCCTTTGACTAGCATTATTTGTGAAGCATGCCGGAATGAAAATGATTTAAGTTCCCAAGGGTTATCACCGGGCCGCAACCCGGGCCGCTGTCCCTGAGCGGAGTGGTCAGCTGTTACTTCGGACTCGTTCTCGTATGGGCCATGTGGGGTTATGATGACATTTTCGTTTTGGAAAAAGCACCCAATCGTCATGTTGGCATTTGGAATATCACTATTGTATACAATGCCGGCTCCAAACGTGTGCCACTTCATTGCAAGCCTAGACGAATGGTTTGAGTCATCGCACTCAGTCTACTGCATATGCATACATTTTTATTTGTTTTCGTGCAAAAGGCTTCACGAGTCATAACAGAGGCGAGATTCGTAACGTCCTGCATTGATTGACTAATCCAGCTCCAGGAAATACGACACCAAGCGACCGCAAAGTAACTCAATTACTAACTTTCAGGGGCTGTATGGCTTTGTTGGAGCGGGATCGGCCACCACAGTACGCCTTGCATAAACCTTGTCCTCACCTGCATTGGCCAAAAGCTTCCTGGGTGGAGAGGACGGCAAATGCAATTCACTGACAAGTCTCCGGTTCTGATATGTATACCAATCGTTCAAGGAAAATTCTTGGTAGATGGGTGGCAGAGTAATGGTTATAAATGATGGGAAATAAAATTCGCCCCGAGAAGAACGAGGAAAGTGACGTCCATCATCAGATCAAAAAGAGGCGAACAGTGGCGCTAGCTTGATGTGGGTGCTGAGGGGGTCGCATTGGTCACCTTCGCACTGGGTGAATGTCCAGGGTACGGTGGACGCATTTCGGTGTTGATTGTGGAAAATACATAAGACGTCTGTATTCGAACCACGAATTTTGTGTTTTTAGTTTTTTTGAACGTGAAGAAACATCAAAGATGAGATTTCACGAGCTATTGGATTGGCCAAAGTGTCGAAGCAGACGGACTGCGCCAGCGCTCACAAATGCACATGTGCTTCCATCGTGCTAAATTGAGCATAAACTTATTATGCAGACGGAATGCAGTCTGGATCAATTATTCAACATGGACGAGTAAAACATATTTATTAATCACGTGATGACATGCCTATTATCCAGAATCCACAGAGCGGCGGGGATGAATCACTTCACTATCAAACAACCGCGATTCTCACCTAAGAAGCCTGCTTCCCTCACAGCAACACGTCAACACTTTCCTAACTCTGCAGGTGTTTTTGCCATGTACCAGCCAAAGAAACGCCAACGTGTCCCGCAAGATTCGCCTGATGTTATCGAGATTGACGATGATGATGTAGATCTCGGAGCTGGAGCTGCGGTCCCTGCATCGTAAGCCAAGGGGTCTTCTTCTCGAGGCAAAAAGACCTCTTCTACGGCAGCAGATGACCATAGAGTTTGGAGAAAGAGGTGGCAGGAGTTCTACACCACCGCTCTTGTCAAAGAAGTTGGCAAAGTCCGCAAGCGATCCAGCATCCTCAACTCAGAATCTGAAGAGAAGAAACCATCTAGCCGACCTAAGGCAATCTACATTGTGTTTCACTACGTTACAGGATCATATGCCGACGAATCAGCCAATTTTCTCGGGACCTATGATAATGTGTCGTCGGCAAATGAGCATGTATTGGGATTTTTCGCCAATCAATACGGCCACATGTTGCCAGTAAATTTCGATGAAGAAGACGGAGAAGCTTTCCCCAGAGGCAAAGAGGGCCCTGATAGTCATCGCTCCTGTTGGGATGTCGACAAAGACGGATGTCTGACCATCCAATGCGACGAGGGCGGCGATGGCCAAGTCAAACTCGCCGTTTCGAAGCAAGTTATCCAACAGGAGCCACCTAAATTCCAACGCCCTACTCTGTCACGCGATTACCTAAACCAAGTTGAGAGTTACGAAGAGGGATCATATTTTGCGTTTTGAATAGTTTATAGCTCAGCAACGGCGGTGCTGTATGACGTGAATGGGAATCTCCAACCGAGATGCAACGCGTTTTGATCACAGTTGTGTATTATCTTGTTCAAACTGTCGAACGAGGCAGGGTCAAATTCCGGCGGAGTTGTAAGATTTTGTGTTGGAGAAGGACCGGGCATGTTGGTTCGGAGCTGGATATCGGATGTTGGGGAAGCATGGCAGAGGGAGCACGTAGGATTAATATACCATGAGTGTACCGAAAGGCTCTGGTAATACAGACATCGGCTGTCTCGCTTCCAGTCTTTGCTGTGCCGACGGCTAGTAACATTGGCCCAAAGACGGAATCACAAATTATAATTCAAGAACCACTTTTAGCATCGTTGTCTAGTCATTAATGGGATTTGTCTCATATTCCTCCTGTCTCTTCCGTCTCGCGGGGTAAAATTTCACCATCGCCTGATTTGCGAGACACTACATCTTAAAGTCCAAGACACCATTTAGCTCTTCCACAAATCAAATGCGACAATTGGGAACATTTCATTCCGTATGCAAATGGAGGGCTGCACAAATGAGCATAAGCGGCGTGTTGTACAACTGGGCTTCCTTCAGCATCATCCAATCCACATGAGACATTGGTACAAAACAGCTGCAGCATTTTCCTTGCACGATGCGCCACAAGGTGAATCCAATTAACTTTTGTGTTATTTAGTGAACTAGAAGCTTTATAAATAGACCTCAGAGAGAATCAAGAGCAATGAGGCGACCATTTTGGAGTCCAGGTGCCATCGCCCCGACTCCCCGACGGTATGTCTGAGAGACAGATATCGCATGCCTGGATACAATGGAAGCCACAGAAACATAAAAAGGGGCCGCGACATCTGGTATGATGGCTTCCCGCACCATGAAAGCCCTACGCAGAACCAAGAGGGGGGCAAGGGAGGGGCAATTTGCACTTTAACTCCAAGCCTCTTGCCTCACCATGACCACGATGGTTAGCGTTGTCTGTTCTCGATGAGCGATGAGAAACGTCGAACCGTTGCCAAGATCGCTAGTCTCATGTATCAACTACGATTCTATTCAGATAGTATATAATGTACGTCCAGGATCAATCCGCCTTGTAATTGTTCTGTCGTTGCTGCCAGCCTTTACGTCTCTGCGCCAACTTGACACAGCAACAGAAAGCTGCCACCTTGACTTCCCGGTCAACCAATTAAGCAGTTGGGTCTAAGCGGAATAGATCGTCGCGTTTCCTGGGCAGCTGGAACGCACCACCACGCTCATGCGCCAAGACATGGAGAGATATAGGGTCCTGGACACTGGAATGCGACGTGTTGGACCAGTGATCACCACTACCGCGACGGCAACTACTAGCCGTTACTGTTTGAGCTTGCCTGTCCAGCTTAAGGTGCATTCCCCTGTTGGACAATGACGATATGTTTGTGAATTATATAACGACCATTGCTTCACTCTTGGAGGAGTCTTCCTTACTCATCCACCTACAGACCGTCGCTCACTAACCAGTCGCTCCTTTCTACTAATAGTACCATAAAACTAGTTTTTAGGTACATCCACTCATTTATACGACGCCATGACGAGATCCCTAAAAGCCAAGCTTGCGGGGGTGGCCTTGGTGTCCACGTTGGTAGCGGCACAGAGCGATTCGAGCTCACCAGATAATTCGCAGCTAGACCTCAAGCCAGCCACGAACATGGACCATTCAGCATTCTACATCTCGGATAAGGGTGAATATGACGTGTTAGGCTGATTCCATTAGAGCCCCATCGTGAAATTGCGGCGCTGACATTGCGACCCAGGCGAATGTTTGCAGGGCCACAGAGCAATGCCAGCTTCTCGGTCCCGACGGTGTTTCCTGCCGACGCAGCAGAAGGCGGTGACATTACGATTGTGGTGAACACACAGGTAGCGAGTCCCGGCGCTACCTTTGTTAATAACACCGGCGCCACGTCTGTAGACAATAGCGGCAACGGCAATAACGGTGGTGATGGGATCCCAGCCACAAATCCGGCCGAGTTTTGCGATCTGGCTATTTCCATCGGCGGCACAGTCATCTACCAAAGCCCATTAGGACCAACCCAGGGTGATCTATTGACGGTGACCTACGACTCATTCACATACCACTCCAACTTCAACGGCCAACCCGCTGTGGTGACACAGAGTTGCCAAGATACGCCGTCCGAATTCCTCGTCACCAGCATCGCCTTTGAGATAGACTCATTCTCCATCACATCCTATGACTATGAGGGAGCGGCCGATCCCGACGCCGCATTCACGCCGTCCATTCTAGATGACGGCGGCGCACCCACAGCTACTACGGATCCCAACCAAGTTCCCGACGGCGGACAAACTACCGACAGCGCCCAGAGTACCGACAGTTCACAGAGCACCGACAGTGTCCAGAGTACCGATAGTGTCCAAAATACTGACAATACCCGCCCTACTAATAGCGTCCACCCTACTATGAGCTTCCACCATCTCGACAGCGACCATGCTGACGAAGGTTCCCATACAACAGACGATAGCCATCCTACTGGGGAACCCAATTCAATTGGAGAGGGTCATACTCAATCCATTGCTGGATCCCTGCAGACCCCCAGCCCGGACGCAACGGATGCGACCATTGCCACCGACCAGACCCCAGCCCCAGCAACACCCGATAACACTTTCGCTACAGCCACTCGCTCAGCGTCCAGCACCTCGACACCTTCTTCGGAACCCTTCCCTCTATCTGTGGCCGGGTTTGAGCTCCTTGGATGCTTTGCTTCGGCGGATGGGTACTCGTCCTTTGCGCTAGTAGAATCCCACCCTCTGATGAGCATCGATCGATGCCTGAGCTCGTGCAAAGGTACCCGATATGCCGGACTCTTTGATAGGTATGCATCATACAAGGCCATTGCCAAGACATAGTGCTGACTGGCTTCAATAGCGACTGCTACTGCGGAACTAGGATTGGAGAGAAGACGCGGCAGGTGGCGCTCAATCAATGTGACCACCCATGCCCTGGACACAGGTCTCAGATGTGCGGCGGCCGCCTCCGAGGACTCAGAGCTCGCCAAAACGTGCCCAGCGACGTACTACTAACTCTGTATGTCGATACTGATGTGCAAGAGAGCGCCCCCACCACAGTTAGCAGTACCGCTACTGCTACAACTACCACCACAAACACGGCTGTTGCATCGGAGACAGGGCCGGCCCGCGGTGGTGAGACTGGTACGACGATTTGTGTTTCGGGTGTTTGCCACTCCATCAATATCGTCCTCAAGCCATTCTCCGGGGACGAATGTGGAGGACAAATTGTCTTCGTCGAGGAGGGCACATGTTGGGCGCCAATTCGGTGCAACGACGGACGATGCGCTGGCCAGACCGTCTACAAGCCTGAGCAGTGTTACGGTGATGGCTGCAATGACTACTCAATCGTTGAGCCAGAGGCATGTGATTGCGTCGGAGGCGTGTCGTACAAGCCAAAGGGAGCTCCAGCTTCCTACCCTCACGACTCTGCAAGCGGTTTGCCACCGAGTTCAAACTCACCTGCAAGCCCAGGTGGTGCATCTGGGTCTGGACTCTCTGGCGGCGATCATTTCACTCTCGGCTATGGCGGAGGCAGTGCTCAAACAACAGAAGGAAACATTGCAGCTCCAGGATCGCCCGCAGGGAGCTCTGGGCTGCATGGAGGATCAGGGTCGCATGCGGTCCCAGAGGGTTACGGAACTCCCAAGGGCCACGAAGCTCAAACAGGCCCTGGAGGTGCATTTCCTGAAACTCACCCTGCAAACGAGGCCAACCAGGGTGGCCAAAATGACAACGCTTCAGAACACACTGTCGTTGCTGGAGCTCCAACTTCTGCCACGATGACCATGACGACCATGATCTGGAGTATCGCTTTGGCATTCTGCTTCCTATAATAATGAGCCTTCGCTTCCAAGCGACGCGCTACTACCAACAGGAAGACAAAGCGATGCTCGATGACGTACATTCTATTCGAGCTGGAATACACACTACATGAATGCGAGACATCTTTTGATAGACACTAACTAGAGCAGGCAGCAGTGTCGCGCACGACACCTGCAGTCAGTCTGCACGCGACACGACCACAGCAAGTGCCGAGTTGGAAAACGCGAGAAGCAAGCATCGGCGTTGGCTCCGGGGGGTCAAATGACCCGAATTCTCATGTAAAAAGTTTTCACCTTAGTCACTTACGTATTAGATTCCTTTGTTCAGACGCGTTGATCGATAGTCGTGATAAATCGCTGCCCTGTGAATGGATGGCGCAATTTTGCAAACGTCGGGTGGCGTAGTCCTGAACGCGGTCCTTTGTTGGCGACGCGGCAAATGAGCGCGTATTTGTAAGATTGGAACGTTCCAGTCCATCCATTCCATGGGGGGATGTAACGGTACGCCACGCCTGGAACATCTCGTGCCAAACGCTGGGGGCAAGGGTCAGTCTAGATCGCTGCTCAGTCGGCCATTTACTTGCGCCGTGGCTGCTTCGCTTAAGGCCGCTCTTGCAGGACAATCGAAGCCTCGCAACTCCTTACTGGAGGGTGAGGGTGGGGTCGCAGCCGCTTTTATTACCTATCATACAAACGGATCGGTTGTGTCTCAGAAGGGCCAGCGGTGAGATCAAATATCAGCAGATTTCCAGCGTTGTCACACCCCGCCCATGCACCTTTTCTTTTTTTCCAAGTTTATAGGAGCCTATTGCATTGCCCAAAAGCAAAGAAATAAGAAAACATGGTCACAATGCAACGTGGTGATTGGTTCGCGCAGTTATGCACGCCCAACCAAGGCTGACAGTTATCGTTTCGAAACAGGCTGGCTACCAACAAGTCCTCAGGTATCAATCCGCACCTGCTCACAAGAAAAAGCAACAAAATGAGGGGAAGGGAGAGGAGAAAAGATGAAAGAGAAAACAGAAGTGAATGGAAACTTCAAAGTGAGAAATAAAAACTAAAAGCAGCCGCTGGCGTCCGCACACGTTTCAACATCTACCAAATTCACCCAACAACCATTTGCTTTCTATTCGTAAAACTGATCAAGGAACGTGCTCTATTCTAGAAATCTGCCCTCCGCTAGTACTGTGGCTATTTCCTTGTCCTTGATCCGTGTGTGGGTTTATATCCCATGCCGCTCTCTACAATGGCCACAGCAGAATCTTCGAAACAACATCAAGCACTTTGCGCAATGCGAAACATTATTAACCACGGCGACAAAGAGCTTCTAACAATAAAATCACCTCACGAGTTACATGAAAAGGCTCTTTCAGAGATGGACAATCAAATGATCAATGTCTTCAGTGCAAATAGTGACGCCTTCGGAGAGAAGCGCGAGAAGTTGTGGATACGCGTCGGTGAATTGAAAGATCAGCGGAATGATATAGTCCAAAAGTACGACCAGGAAGAACGAGAAAGGGGTAAAGAATACAAGTTAAAATTGGAGACTAACTATGAACTTATTTGCCTGAAGTTATGTGAGTTTATAGGGCCGGTCTTGCTGCAGAAGATACTACTAAAAATGACTTGCCCGTCACAAAGCCTATCAACTGACGCCTCAAGACTGATAACTCCGCCCACACCGGACATATACACATCCCAAATAGGCTCTTGTCAAACTCGGGATCCAGGTGCTGAACATAACCCGATTGAAATCGACGATTCCTCTTCCGATGAAAGTGACGATCCTTCTCCTGAGCCCCAACGCTGTATAAATGTTGTGGGTATTAAGTTGGCTGGAGCTAGGCTCAACGCTAATCTCACACAGCGTAAAAGAAGACACCGGCACAACCGGGACCCTACACATTTTTCGACGCGTCTCAGAATAGATATCGACCCGCCTCCAGCAGCGCAACCCGTAATAACGTTTGATGAGGTCTTCCAGGGTGGAAATGCACGCCACAAAAGTGTTATTGTCCAATGGCCTAGAAGGTCGGGTTGTTGGTACATCCTTCGATGCGCCAAGCACAAGAAGAACTTCAACTTCGGGTGTCCGCTCAGGCAGGCTGGGATGCACCTCTTGAAAGGCGGACATAATCATTCCTCAAGGAAATATAAGTATGCAATTCGGTGGTTTGGCGTCAAGGTGCTCCACTGCAATCAGACTCTAGCCGATATGAACAACCAAGTGCAGAAGAATACGATTGAAGGCGAAGGCGAAGGCGAAGGCACATCTTCAAACTTGAACCACGCCATTACGGAAGACAACGGATACAGTTTTCAGCAACCGGCCCCTAGAGGAAGTCGGCACACTCAACCCATCATTGAACCAAAGTTGGGCAAGGTCTACGAGGCCTATTGGTCGAATGGCTGGACGCCGGTCCTGATTCTCCCATTCGATGGTCTACACGAATTTGGGATCTCGGGCACACTTGAGACTCACAAATTAACGGTCAAGATTCCTGAATCACTCCACTATGATCCGGTGAGCAAGGAATTCTCATGGAAGCAAGGCTACCAAAAAGGCGAGCCGTTAGTTTCGAAACGTGAGTTTCCAGCCTTGTATTTTAAAGATGCCAGGGATGGGGATTTCCCCGAAGAAAGCGAGGCGGGTTGGGTTTCTGCTGAGAACCTTCGGCCTTTCGATATTCTCGATTGCGAGCCGGGCCTGGTCCGATATTACGATTCGGTCAGGAAATATCTTGAACGGCAGCGACAGCGCACGGAAACTGCCGGACAGGCCACGGGTATTTCAGGTCTACGTAAGATGGTCCTAATCGATGCTTTAATATCCTGCGGAGACGAACTAACCGTGTGCTTAGCCATCATCCAACGACAACCGCCACTGCCGATGGAGACTCCACGACAAGATCAAGGCCCAGGCTTCAGGCTAAGCAATGGCGACCGCCAAAACAATTCGGGTGCATATTTGCAGAACTTAAGCATAGAGTCTCTGCGCATAGTAGGGAGCAATCACGAGCCCCAAATGCACGGATTCATCGAGGGCAGCCAGCAAAATGCAGAGCAGTCTGTGCAGATGCCCTCAGTTACTGGAACCCCAGAATCGCAATATCGTCATGATTATGCGTCATCGACAGGTGAGAGGTGTCCATGAATTGAATTGCGAGGTACCATGTTGACAATCAAATTGAAGCGCATATGCATGACCCGGCTTGGAGCAGTCCTCAACATGCCTCGGGACCATATTACTAGCGAAAGTCATTGAAACTTGATCAAGCGGCCCCCATTTCATCAGAATGCAACACGCTGAGGGCCAAACCCAATTACACAAATCGGCCCACGGGCTCAAAGAAAGACAAAGCAAGAGAAAAAAAATCGCACATGTTTTTATGCGCCAGAATGGATCTTACGCTACCCCAATGTTCAATTCTTTTTAGTTTTAGAGGAGTAAACATCTTTAGGTGGGATTAATGGCGGCGAAAATTAAGCGACCGTTATCTCTGTCCGTAAAAACAAGGGACATTGTGGAGGAACAGGGCAAAGATTGATTCCTGAAGCCCGCTGCAGTATTGATTGTTTGGTGTGTTAGTTCTTTGAATCTTTCTTCTAATAATTGCGTGTCTTGTGCCATAATAGCATTGTGAATCTCCCAAAACTTGTTTCAAAAGCTTTGTTCAGTATACGCCATTAGCGGCGCGTGCACTAGCACCATCAATGATGGATGTATGCATTCAAATGCTGACACAAGTAAGCGAAGTTCAGATAAAGCATGTCAGCGCATCAATGGCTGTCTACGAATACGGAAGAGAAATTAACTATATAGAAGACAATCAAAAGACTTAGATTTTATCTACACGAGCAGGATGCGCTGATACGGTAGCCGAGAAACCTTTTGGTAGTAGAGGTCAGATCTGTAGGGTAGTCAATATCGTGGGTAATTTCTGACGAGCAGCTCGCTTGATGGAATCCCATTTGCGGAAAAAGTTCAGATTCCATTGCCTAGAACAGCCTCTGCAGCAGCTCAAAAGGGGCTCCTCAAGCGAGCACGTAGATGGAAATCGCTGCTTCCCCTGCCCCGGGACACCATGGGCATGAAATACATTCCTCCCAAGACAGTCTAGGGTCTAGGAGACACCGTGTACTGAACCAATGTCTCAAAACAGTACGGGCAATGGCCCCCGGATTGATAACAGATTTTATTGCCTTTTGCAGCGTGAGAACTAATGGCCACTAACTTTTCTCAGCGTCGGAAAGGGTTTAGCGAAGCCGCTTCCTATCCTTTTTGTTATTGCTACCAATTGACAAAAGGAGAGCACCGTTCCGTTATCGTCGGTATAATATGTGAAATCGGATGATGAACAGTTTACCCTTTTGCGGTGGTACTTTTGAATCGGATTTAGAAATGTCATCGCGACTCCATTAAACTTCAGCATGACACGTTGCAATGTGATGGAAAGCTGGTCCAGATGATGGTCAAGAGAACTGTATGTTATGTTATTATGGAATCAAAATGGATATTGATCTCTGATATTGACTATCAATTGCCTAAGAATTTGCGAAAATTCGCAATGTATCGACAAGCGCTTGGAGTTGTAGTTCTACCGCTAGCCAAAATATCTCACTGCACGTACATCCTGTCATTGATGATGCAAGATTGACGAGATTTACGCACGTTCAAGAAGTGAACAGTATAAAGCCCCCGATAAGATTTTGGAGCATCCTGTAACCGTTCATTAACGCAAGGCATTTTGCATTCAAAACGACGATCCGCTAACTAGCTTTGGGGGATGTTTTTTGCATATGCAGATCATTAACTTGTTTATCAGTACCCGGGCCGACTATTTTTTTCTACCTGTCTCATCATTCTAGTGTCATTCGTTAAGCATATCTGATAACGGCCATCTAATCTAGCTCGAAGCAATTATAAGTAGTCTTTTGACGCAGCCTCTGCGCCCGATGATCGGAAATCACCAGAGGCAACACCAATAAGATGGAAACCACCACTACCACAATGACGGAACAAACGCCACAATGCGAAATGAAGATTCTTGCGCTCGGTCTTCCACGCACGGGCACATTAGCCATGGCTGAGGCTCTTACCATGCTCGGCTACGAAAATGTCTACCACACGCAGAAGTTTAGGGAAAAGAAGAACAAATGGGAAATTCTAAGCCGTGCGGCTGATGCCTCATTCTCGGCGCTACCGACTTACACAGGCCAACCCTTTTCTCGGGAGGAGTGGGATGAGGTGTTCGGTTCATGTGAGGCGGTTACAGAGGCCGCCGCCATGTTTGGACCCCAGCTCATCAAGACGTACCCGAATGCCAAAGTCGTTCTTGTCAAGAGGGACTTTGAAGCATGGGAGAGAAGCTTTGACAAGGTCGTCTTTAACGAATTATGGGGTCCCCGGTCAGAAATGATCAGCAATATTTTACACCCACTCGTTGGACTGTCAACGATTCCGAAAGTAAGAAAAATCCTGCTGGGCTTCTTCGAAGCCAGCAACGTCAAAGAAGCACGCCAAAATATTAAGAAAGCTTATGATCGACACCACCAAGAGATTCAAGACCTGGTACCCCCTGGACAACTCCTGGTTTACAAGATGGGTGATGGCTGGGGGCCGTTGTGTCAGTTCCTCGACAAGCCTGTCCCAGATATTCCGTTTCCACGACGAAATGAGGCCGAAGAGCTAAGAGCAGAGGCTATCAAAGCCCTAAAGTCGCAAGTGGTGACGGCAGGAACAGTGCTTCTACCATGGGTTGTGCTAACAGGAGCTGTTGGAGCCATCTTGGCCAGTATATTGAGACGGAGCGTCCTATAGCTTGTCGACAGATCAGAGAGGCATGAATGTTATGGTGCGAGCGAGTTTGTTTATACTAAATATGTCATATATAATACGTCAGGTATGCATTACTTGAGAAAGGCCTGAACGCGGAGGTATATGATCAAAAGATAAAATTTCCATTAAAGATTTTAGCACTTACTATTTTCACTGTCAAAATTGGACAAACTTGACTCATAATCACATTTAAATCATCGTTCTTAGTTTATGGTGCCGTATCCACAAAGATGCAACCAAAGTAAGAATAAACACCTCTGGTCGATACAGCAACAGTATTATTCACTTTCTATCCCTCGGAGCGACAAATGTTCTTGCAATTTCACCCATCAACCAGTCTATTTGAGTGTGTCCAAACCCAAAGCCCACCACAAGCCATTCGCGGTCAAGACGGATAGAAATACCCCAGTCTCAGTTCTTCAGGAGAATATTTCCGGTACGGCGCAGAAAAACAGATGTGCTGAAAACGATTGGTTTGAAAGCCTTCTGGGTCTGATGCTTCGCGAGGGGTCCACGGAAATGCTTCCAGGCCTTTTCTGGGTTTCCCTATTCAATACGTCAGATTTCACAACTCTTCTAGGCGAATGATATCCATTTCCAACTTACCATCCTTGGTTCCATTTGAACTGTTCGAATCCGAATCAGGGTCCTCAAAGCCACTGGAAGTGAACTGAGCGGCGTTCACATTGGCTCCAGAGGCCGAGAAGCTCGTTGCCTTCGGAACATCCTGGTGCAAGTGCAAAGGCTCTTTTTCTGTAGGAGAAACTTTACCAAAAGTGCCTTTGGATGGATACGATGTTGTTTCTACTGGTGCGGGTTGAGTTGCAGGCTTTGGGGGTGACGTTGACCCATCGGAGCCTTCCCGCGTCAATTCAGCCGTATGGAAAGTGGATGTCGTCAATGTGCTCTTTGGAGTCAAAGGTGTATTTCCGTTGCATGTCGAAGACTCCGATGCGTGCAAATGTTCAGACAGCATATCGTTTAGACCGAGAGCTATTAATCAAATCAGCAGTGTAAAGTTGGTTTACAAAGAAGGGAGGCCTACTTGGGAGTTTACTTCGTCGGTAGTTTTGACATACTCGCAACCCTGAATTGAGAAGACCAATGTCTCTGTTCAACGCAAATCGTTCAAGTCTGATCTCCGGGCTTTCTGATGCAAATCTGGTCACAGTCTCTTCGTCCATTGAAACAATTGACATGGTTGGGAGGATAGAGGGCATCTCTGAGACCAAGCAATTTTCCACGGCCAGAATTATGACATTGTTGGTGAAAGTGCGTAAGCACATCTGTTTCGCTTCATTAGTGTCCAGTCCCAGCTGCCAATCATGGTGTTCAAACCTCATTGTATGTTGTCATAACATCAACAACTCCTTTCAACGCGGGTAGGTCGACTTCGTTATCTGATGCTTCCGTGGTGGAATTGAACATCGCATTGCTAGCGCTTAGTTCAGAGGTCAACTGTTGAATTGACTCCTCGGATAGCTCCGACACTATGACATCTTGAGGCTGGGTTCCATGGCGCTGTTTTTTCTGAAGAGAGAGACGTCGTTGAAAATCATTCTCCAAGCAGATAGAATTTCCTTTCTCGAAGGGGAAAAGGAGCTCATGGACCTTTTCCTTAAGCTTTTTTGCTTTTTCCTCGAAAAAATGGTCCACATATTCTGTAGAGATGGCTTCACGAGTCCCTTCGTTGGCTGAGGTCGCATGCTTCAATGCGACTTCGACAAACTGATGCGCCACACCAAGAGCAAGTTCAATGTACTTTTCGGCAATTGTGCCCCATCTTTGGGACTGTTCACGGAAAAGTTGAAGGGCAAGCGCGTCATTGGGAGACCCTGGAAACTGAGTTCCTCGATCTGTTGTCGCCGGTAGCTCGAGTCTCGCTTCTAGATTCGCCCAGGGGATCTCTTCCGGGGCTTCGACTCCGAAGAGATCTACCCATTGGTTCAAAGGTCCTGCCACAGGTCCAGTGTTGGTCTGTACAAATTTGACAGATCCATCACCAATCACTTTGAACTTCGCCCCTCGAGTCCAAATGATGGTTTCGAAAGCTTGATTCAAGTTTCTGAACACAGCCCGGAGTTTTCGCGGATCGCCGTGGCTGTATTTCCCATTAGAAATCTCTGGGGCCAGCCTATCAAAAAAGCTGTCATCGTAGTTGCCGCGAATCGCATCTCGCGTGAGGTCTCGAAAGCGCTCTGCAATCTCAAACAGGTGTTTTCTCGACTCCATTTGAGTGGATCTCGATTCCTGCAAGCTCTCAAGCCTTGACTGCCTGGCTTCTAGCTTCGTCTCCATGTCTCTGATCACATCCGGCAAGGAAAGTTGGATCTGCTTCGCGAGGACTTCGCTCAACTTTTGCCGCAAGGAATGCACGCCTTTGATCTCCGACGGGAGAGAAGCCCAAACTCCGGAAGCAAAGAATTGCGATTCGGTCTCGTCTCTTTCTTCGTCTGTGGTTCTGGCCGCTCCGGCATTCTGTTCGTCGTTTTCATCGCTATTCCTGTTTCGAAGGATATGCCATCCATGTTTTAGAACATGGAGCCCCTCCTGATTGCTGACAAGCCGCACGTATTGATCTTCGTTGTCCCCAGCGGCAAGTGTATCCGGCTTGGTGATCACACCCATGGTTCGATCTCGATCGAAGTTATGATATCGGGCTTGTTCGAGCATTGTCTGGTTGGCGACATCGTTCTCGGCCGAAATGACGACGAGGATAATGGTGTTCTTTTGCTCCATGTATCGATCTGCGATTCGGGAAACGACAGCAATGCCATCTTCGGGTTGCTCGGACGTAACAGAGTGGTAAAATCCAGGCAAGTCCACGAGGGTAAGTGGCTCAAGAGTCGGAGCAGAAATCTCGATGCGGAGCGTGTCCTCCGAGTAGCACCCAGGACCATCGCGAATGGACTGGTTGGCTGTTTTGATGAGTTTAGTCAAGTCGGCCCTACTTGGACGTTGTTCGCGAAAGGTTTGAAGCCCTTGATGATCGATGACAGAGACAGCAATTTCTTCCTGGCTTGTTTTGCGCAAAACAAGCTCGGTGGCGAATCGCGTACAGAGGTCGCTTTTTATGGGAAACTGAACGCGTGATATTGCTTCCAGGACTGAACTCTTGCCAGACGACTGATCACCCACAACTACAATCTGTGGGAGGTCAATAAGTCGCCCCAAGCCCGCGCTGCGGAGGCTGTCGATAGAGTTGAGTAGCGACTTTTGGTCATGGCCGAGCTGATTCACAGCCTCTGGGTTCAAGGAATAGTCACCCATGGCAAATAAGGCAGTCGGCAGAATGTTTGAAGAAGGGTTTTTGAAGAAGAATTGAAAAGAATAATTGACAAGAACAAGTCAGAATCTTTGGCTTTTCCATGACGCGGGGGCTAGTTGCCTGATAACATAAACAACAGCGCCTGGTCGACTCACCCTATTGGCCGGGACCGTGACACGAGTTAATGCAGGGGGCCGCTTCGCCTCTGGAGCTCAACTACGCTTCCACCTTTCATATCACTTGTAGAGTGACACAGGTCGTCATTGTGGCACTCGATGTGTTGGCTTGTTTAGTGACACAAGGCGCAGTTGTGAGTCAGTGTTGGCTGCTAACAGCCGCATTGTTAGCTGATGAACAACGGTGCTATCCGAGACCTCTAAAGAGCCATGTTCAAAGTTTCTATCCTCTAAATTAGCCACGTGATTAGATAATCTTTATATACTATTGAATGCTAGTGGATTTGTTTAAGCATGTTATTTGGCTTAGTATCAGGCTCTATGCATTTGCCAAAAGATAAATATTGGCTAAGGATTCGGGGTTATTTCTCACGACGAAGGCTAGACTTTATTAAAGACCTCGCTGATGAGCTAAAATGATGCATACCCCGCGCGCATGATGGTTTTTTCAACAGTCTGAACCAAGGAATTTGCCCTTTGGGGCCGAACCGGTTAAAACCAACAGGCCGTCATTGGCCCCGATTCGTGCAAAATATCCCGTGTTCGGTACAATTGTACCCGATACTCTATCGGCCAGAAAAATATTTATCTCTTCGTATTCTAATGGCAATTCAAACTCTGCTCATAGGCCTATCATAACCCAACCATCGATGCTGCATATCTCAACATGAATTGGATCTTTTTGTTTGCGTGGTTCTTCGTCTCCGCGGACGGGGCGAAGCACCGAAAGACTTGCGTCGTTAAAGCCGGCGGGTCCAATCAAACCGATGATGCCCCGGCAATCAAGCACGCTTTCAAACAGTGTGGTCGAGGTGGAAATGTTTTGTTCGAGCCCACCACTTACTATGTAAATTCGGTATTAAATATTACGGATCTTGACGATGTCCACATTGATATGCAAGGATATCTACTTGTACGAATCTCTCTGCTATGAGAAACATTACCAAACTAACTCATGAGCACTCAGTGGAGCACAGACATACAGTACTGGCTAAACAACTCAATTGAGGTTGGCTTCCAAAACCATTCCACGGCTTTTGTTCTGGGGGGGCGCAACCTCGTCATTGATGGGCATGGGAGTGGAACTTTTGATGGGAATGGGGATTATTGGTACGAGTGGATTTCGCAGCAAGAAAACACTTCAAACTATCCCGGCAGGCCTCACGCCATCACTTTTAATGGGCTCAAAAATTCCGTTGTGCGCGGTCTCAACTTTCTAAGAAGCCAGATGTGGTATGTTTACGATCATCCAGTCCTATTTCAGTCCTTATTCACCATTTGTCAGGACGATGTCGATCATCAACTCATATGATGTCGAATTCAACGACATCTTTATCAATAATACCGGAAATAGGCACCAGAGCTGTAAGGAGAATTTGATATGCAAAGGCCAAACGCGTCAATGGCACTAACGATTTGCGATTAGCCAATACTGATGGTGCCGATACCATTCAATCATCTCGTATCAAGTTCGACAATTGGACAGTCTACAATGGAGATGATAGCATTGCTCTCAAGGGAAACAGCACCGACATTACAATCACAAACAGTAAGTTATATAATGGGTTGGGTATTGCACTTGGAAGCCTTGGGCAATTTTACAAGCAGTATGAGGTCGTCGAAAACGTGCAGATTGAAAACATCACTTTCGATAAAACCTTGCATGCCCTGTACGTCAAAACCTGGACTGCTGATCAAAATGGATACCCTCCAAACGGGGGAGGGGGAGGTTTGGGATGTAAGTCAATCTCCAGAGCACTTTGTCAAGAGCTAACAGGGCCTCCCCGGTATAGATGCTTCCGGCATAACTGCCAAAAATCTCAAGTCGAGCAACATGCGAGGTACGCCTTTCACCATCTCCCAGTGTACCCGATTTAGCGGCGCACCCGGAGACGGAAACTGTACAAACTCGGAGTTTCAGATCCGGAATCTCGAGGTGGATGGCCTGACAGGCACAACCACGACAACACGCGTGGCAAGCTTCCAGTGCAGTGCCGTGGCTCCTTGTACTGATATCTCCCTCTTCAATATTGACCTGACGCTCAGTAATGGGACCACGGCCTGGCAATATCTTTGCGGGAATGTCGAAGGCGAGGAGGGGTTCGAATGTACTGGAAAGGCGTGCGAAGGCGGTAGTTCGACTGGAGGATGTTGAGTGCAATCATATTGCTCCGGGTCGGCCTGAAATGCACCTGTCAGCCATTTATACCAGTCATAACTCCATATATACTTGAAAGGCTCAAACAAAAACCTGTCGAAACTGCATTTCATCGCAAAAACCCTTCGTAGAGGAGTACTAGATGCGAAGTGTTGCATACTGGCCAGTTCGTCCGTAGCATTGTATAGCCTGGTCTGGTAAGGAGTGATAATAAGTCATACATTTTGAATTGATGATGAAAAGGATCGAATGGACGGTAACCCAATCTGGGGCATGTTATACACACCTGAAACCTCATTCATTCGTATTCCTGAATGAAATGAACTTGAAGGAATAGGTGCACGTCGGATAAGTCGGAACTCGGCAATATTTAACTAAATCTGATAGGTTTATCCACTAACAGGAACCCGTCTCGTCTACTCCAGCCGCTTGTATACTGACAAGGGCTTCACCCGTTTTTGGACAATTTCTATCATCTCTTATTGGCTCCGAGGGCAGAGCGATTACTAGAATGGGCGCATCTTCCGCCAAAGTTTCGTATTCTTACGAAGGCGCCAATTCGATGCGGTGTATGGTACGATGGAAGCGCCGGTTTCAAGTAAACAGACCCAAAAGGAACATTCGGCGAACGATTCCGCTGCCGGTGCAAGCGTTCAATCCCTGTCGGTAAATGCGACCGATGCGCCGTCGTATTCCCATTGACTGGGGCCTGAACAAGGTTATTGTTTAGCTACGAGCGCTGAAACAGGAACGCCCCATCCTCGGATGAGTTCGCCTATTGAAAACTGGAGTCCGAAACGGTTGTTTGGACCACTTTTGCTGCCCCTTGCGCTAACTCCGGTGGTAATACGGGAACTGGAGGCTGGAATGGATTACTCAAAAAGTACGATAGGAATGACTCTGACTGTGCTACAATCATTGAGCACTTGCTGTGATTTTTTGGGGTGGAAAATATTGGCTAGAATTGATGTATTTTGACAAATTGCGATAGAATGACAGTTCCCAAGTTGAATGAGCCTAAATTCAGGGGATTGACAATTGGAAAATAGATCGACAACCACTCCCCTGCAACGTAGCAGCAACGTTCAAGTTTTAGGGACGAGACGAGAAATAGCGTTTCATTCACAAATACTCCACCAACCACATGAAGCGCTCTAATTGAAGGATTCGGCATGGAGCGCATCAACACTCCACACTCAAGACAGCATACAGGAATCCGATGGCTTAAAAGAATCATGTCGGACGTTCTTCAAAGTGGCTTTTCTCCAAAACATCTCAATCATCTCTTCCTCAATCAACAATACAACTATCTCAACAATGCCTTCCTCTAAGCAGCTCCTCTCGGCCCTTGCCGTCGCTGTGTCATCAGTGAACGCAGCCATGGGTCCTGCTCTCAGCACTGGACCTGTCGCCACCAACTCTTGGATCCGTGAAGCTTCCTCAACTCTCGTCCTCCCCAAGGTCCCTACCGGTACCTCTGGCATTACTTCCCTCTGGGTTGGAATGGGAACCTCCAACGGCGATTTGATCCAGTCCATTGCCGACAACTGGCAGTCTGACAAGTGGGCCATTTTTGCCTACACCCTCATGAAGACCGGAAGTTGGTAAAATGGCAAATATGGTATCAAATAGATGAATCTAACCTCAAATTTATAGACAACTCGCAGATGCCTGTCCAGGACTCTCCTACCGATGCCGTTGCTGGCGACAAGATCAAGATGCACTGTATGCTACCATCAGCTTGCCTTTACTCGACAATGAGCTAATGCCAGTTACACAGACAAGTACGATGATGCCAGCGGCAACTACACTCAAACCGTTTCCATCAACGGAAACGTAGTGTCTACTCTTTCCACCAGCGATGGACATGCCCAGGGCTTCGGCAGCGCCGTTGAGTGCGCTGAGAGCAACTGTGGCACCGTCGACACACACAGTAAGGATTCTCGTGAGTTTTGTAAAGACAGAAGCTAATCATCATTCGTATCTAGCCTGGGAGGACACCACCATCATCCTGGATGTTGCTGATCCCAACTACATCAACACCCTGGGCAAGGGCGAAGGTGTCACTGGTGACATGTCCACCAGCGATGGTGGCAAGACATGGACCATCAGCACCATCACCATTCCTTCTTTCACCTTTTCTGGATAGATTTGGTAGTCGGGAATGGACGATCTTACGTATAGGCGTTAAAACTTTGTACATCTCTTGCTTTCTACACATATAGTTTTCAGGCAACGGAGTTAGCATCACTTGGGACATATCAAATAGATGCACCATGGCCATTTTTGGCAAAATGAAAATACAGTATATTCTTGGATTCTTTCTATAGTCGAGCGTTATATGCATTATTGGTGACCAGGTGAGGAAACCACATACGTTCCCCATTTGTATGTACAGGGCCACTTCATTAGTCATTTATTTGATCAAAGCGCATACTTGCAACCAAGTCTCGGCTTTTTCAATTTCTCGAGAAACGACTCAGTCAAATCTAGCCGTCTCTATATCAAGAATCCAAAATGCAAACGTCCAAGTAGGCCCTTGGTTGTTGTAGTTTCAAACGCCAGGTTTATGCTCATAATGAGGATTCGCTTCGACTTGACACGGATGCCAAAATATCTCTTTCAGCTTTTGTTGCAGGTCTTTTGGGTAGAAATCGAAACAGCAAGGGCATGATTGCAGACAGGATAGACGCCGCACCGCAGAACGAAGCCATGGCAGTGAAACCAAGCAGATGGCGGGGAGCGCTAGCACTCGGCCACAAGTAACTTCCATAAATCATGGAAAGGTTGCAGAAGGAGTTTATGAATGCAATGGCAACAGAGCGCTTCTTGGTAGGGAACGAAATGCATTCGCTTGCCCAGTTGAGAATAAGAGGCAAGGCAGTGTAAAGACCTCCGATGAAAGCGCACATCATGATATACTTGACGACGGCATTTGTGACAAATATCGAAACGATGCAGGCGGTAACAGGGACCATGTGGAGGCAGGTGAGATGCCAACGTCTATCCTGTAGCTTATCCGAGGACCAAGAAAAGATGAGCATGCATATGGCGCCGGTAATGTAGATGGGTGCCGTCATCCACTGGGCTGTGACCTTGGTGTAGCCGAGGGTCTTTAATATGGTAGGGATGAAATAAGTAACGGTGGTGCATGTTCCGTTCAAGTTGTACAAAACCAAGAACATCCAGGTCTTGGGGTCCGCCACAACAGCCTTGAAAGCCTGCCATGATGTCAAGGTGCTGTTGTCGAGAGAAACGTTAATCTTTTGATCGTACATCATCCGCACGTGTGCCAGTTTACGTTCCTCTTTGGTAAACTTTCGCGAATTCCGAGGGTAATCAGGTATAATGAAGAACAAGCACAGGGAACAGAAGACAGTAATGAGGCCTTCGACAAGCAGCAGCCAGCGCCACCCGGGCATACCTTTTGCACCATCCAGGCTCTTGATGATGGCACCTGCCATAATACCACCCAGGGCTGGAGCAACACAGCCAGATGTGAAGAAGATGCAGAAGCGTTTGCCTAGGAACATTCCAGTTAGTCCAAGCAAGATTCAAGGACCGTCGAGTGTATGGACCTACCAACTTCCTTCTTTGTGTACCAGCACGTCAACACAAACAAGGCACCAGGGAACATGCCCGCCTCGACACAGCCGAGGAAGAAGCGACCGACGAGAAAGCCGTGCAGCGACTTGGACTGCGACATCCCACTTACAATGCAGCCCCAGCAAAGCACAATAATGGACAGGTAGACGGAAGGTCTAATTTTAACCATGACCAAATTGGATGGGACCTCAAACAGGAAGTAACCAACAAAGAAGACGGAAATGAACAGGGAATATTCTACAGTCGTGTGTGAGCATCATTCCTATCTCGGTGTTAATGTGGGAACTACTCACGGTTATCTGAGAGACCCAGGTCCTCGCTCATCCCGGCGGCGTTGGCATTTGCCTACCATGGCAGCATATTAGACGTGACTCGCCACAGCGGCGATCGGACGGTGGTAAACAACTCACAATGTTTCCCTTGTCGAGGTAGGCCAAGATGTACATCCACCATAGCGTCGGCAGCAGTATAAAGTCAATCTTGCGCACCAGGCGCCTCTCCTCGGGCGTGTCGGGGACATAGTTTCGGAGAGCAAGCTCAAGCTCCAGGTCCTCTGTGCCAATGATGGGCGTTTGGGCGTTGGCCTGATTCGGCACCACCTCCGCCACGCTGGACCCAGACGGGTTCTTGGGCGTGTGATCCATCCGGGTTGTTTGCAAGCTAGCTAAGTCGAACTGAGAGATGCAAAACCAATACGCCCAAAGCTGTTAGACCCAGAACCCATGCACCACGAGCCACGGCGCGAATGAGAGAAGCAAGAGGAGAGAAGAGCCGAGCGACATTTTCCAGCGCATGCGACAGCATCTCTGAGCCAAGACCCAAGCAAATCTTAGTGGTCATCGCTAATTACGCCGTCTCTATTGGCCCACAACGGCGTGGGGGAGGAGAAGAGGGACCCCTAAAAATTTGCGCTACCGGTTCAATGTCGGTGCCAGTAGCAGCCCACACGAGCTAAATGAACTATCAAGGTGCTTAAAGAAAACTTTAACGAACTTTCTTGTTCAAGATGATCCCCTTCCATCATGTTGTGAGGGCATGTCAGCGGATAAAGACTCCCTGGTGGTCGCTGAATTGATGCATTTTCAAGCCTGTCGCTTTGAGGCTAAATGACCGATTGCAGCAGGAAGCGTCCACATTCTCCGCCAAGACCCATATTTGTACAGAGCCATCGTTATCACCACCTGTGTCCTTCGGTTATCCCCCGCCTCCCCAAACGCTTCTTCCGCTGCTTGTTTAAACGTCGTGCGACTCGTATATGGGGTTAATTGATTGATAAGATACGCACATTTCTCCGAGGGGAGATTGATCAATGATTATCACCTCCCACATAGCCTCGGGCTAAAACTTCCTGTCAAAATCCGTTACAGGTGGGGGTTGCCATCAAGCGAACGCCAAGCATGCTGTCCATTGGGTCCTTGTAGAGCGAGGTCCACTAAGAATTATCCTTTTATCAACACTCTGTTTGTAACCCTTGAACGTAATCATCATTGGCAGCAGTTATATTTTGACGTATCGTGAAGATATTGGACGGGCAGTTAACGGTGGGACTTTTCCGCCGCGGCCGCATTTTCTCCTAAGTCGTGAGTATCACTCAGAACACATCATCTATATATAGCACGATCGCAATTTTATTGACCAGAGGATCCTTCCATTCCACACACATGATAAGTGTATCCGGCCCATACTTGATGTTGTGAGGCTACGCCTCTGTCCCCATTCACACCAGCTCGCTACCCTACACCGATTACACTCTATTGGCCGAAAAAGATAAATATTCATCGTAAATTTAACTGCACTCACACAATATTTTCAGGTTAGAAATTTATTTTGTGATCCAAAATAAAAGAGGGGGAAATGAACGAACAATTTTCGTCTTGAAGTTACACCTCAGAAATGATTCTGTACGTGCCTTATAAGATTGAGCTGAAGGTCTCCACGCATCATCCTCTGATGCACACTCAGTGTGCAGGCCATGATAAAATAGGAAACTTTTCTTCAATTGCAATGGCGACAAGGTAAATTAAGCATGAATTCTCTCCGACCAAGTGCTTCCCAGTCTCATACTAACCAGCCTCGTCTGTCTGCAAAGTTCAACCGATAGTGAGGCGCAGCATAAAGTTATATCCGGTACTTAAATCCGCCGTAGCGATTCAACTTTGGTTGATGGATCGGTCCGTGCCATGTTATGGCTCCAACGCACTGACTTGTTGATGCTCGCAATGCGGCTCGGACCTGCCGATTCATTTCTAACGGTGTCGCGTTGTCGAATATCACGACTCGAATCGATCCACTTGTAAATCAAGTTTGGGCAACTTGATGTCACGCGAGAAACCGGAAATTAACACCTCTTGTCCCGTAAAGTTTAGTTCAATTAACAACGTGAACTGGACGAATGATCAGAGAGAGAGTAGATGTTCTGATTGAGGCAATACGGAAAACAATGGATGAATGCTGGTTTGCACGGTCCATAGCCCTTTGTTTCCAATTCCGAGGATGCCGATTAAATTCAGCTGTAGTCTTGACCCTTGCTCTCGTACGAGATATGATGTATAAATGTCTACCAGCATCACCGAGCTGTCTTATTCCAACAACAATTTCAGTTCTGCGCCTCACACTCCTTCCTTTCCCATCAAAATCTTGTTAAAATGGCCACCCGAGGAATCCGCCTTGCCACCGTACTATGCTATTTGCTGTCCCTTGGGTCTGGCAATCCTTTGGACACCAAAGATCAAAATGAGCTCGACACCTTGGCCGTTGCTCTTCACAATGAAAAACCGTACGAAGACTTGAAGATGGATGCTCGAGCGGCATTTGAAGCGGTGGCGGAGCAATATGACTACGAGACAGACTCCCAGCCCATGCAAGATTCGCTTGACGATGCCATTGAAGAGTTAGCATTTAGCGCCATGCAGAAGGCAGTCAACGAGGATCCCGCCCATCCCAAGGTGTATCGCTTGATCACCCCTCCTAGAACTCGAGTCTCAGATGGCTTGAAAATTCCTGGAGGTAGATATGTATACGATAATGCAGATGCAGTATACCGAACCATCCCTATCAGCAGCAACTATAGCTATGTTATCCGTGGGCAAAGGACAGGTGCTGGTCCTTCGGATGTTACATTTTCTCTGCAAAGAGACGGCACTGCCCAGTACACCATCTCGGTTCTAACCAACGAAGACCTTGAGGTGAACTCTGACGGCTCCTTCGAGATTACCGTCAACTCAAGTGCTTCGGCTTCACCCAACCACATCCAGAGCACCCCGGAGGCTGCACAGATCTTCATTCGCAACAATTTTGCCGACTGGATTTCCGAAACCCCTGATGGTCTGGAGGTCGAACTCGTTGGAGGATACAAGCTGCCGGAGGAACTTTCCGACGATGCAATCATCGAAAAAGCCCGGCGACACTTTACTGATTCGATTCCGCTGTACTCGAGCTTTTTTGGAAACTCGACACTCTCGCTACCTGTCAACGAAATCAAGTCCCCGATCCAGTCGCTCACCCAGGGCACCCTTGTCACTCAAGCAAGCTCTTTTGGCCACTACAACCTGAGCGATTCTGAGGCCATCGTTGTGCACCTGAACCCCGGCCCCGCCACATACTGGACGATCCCCGGATACACACCCTGGATGACGACGGACAACGCCCGTGACCGACTGGAGAGCTGGAACAACAAACAGGCCCTGGCCAACGCCGACGGAACATACACGCTGGTTCTGAGCGCGTCCGACCCGGGAGTTCACAACTGGGTAAACACCACTACGTATGGGCGGGGAAATATCATGACCCGATTTCAAGGACTCCCAACTACGTTGGAGGAAGCCAACCAAATCAGCATTTCGACGCAGTTTACGACTCTGGATGAGCTTCCTAACATTCTGGGCGATGAAGTGAAGAGGGTCTCGGCCAAGGAGAGAGCGAGCCAAGTCAAGGCGCGACAGGCGGGTTATGATGCCATCAACAAGTATTAGAATATTCTTTATCCTCTATGAAGCCGGTATATGAATGAGTGTAGAATACGTATTTTATTCCCTTCTTCTTGACATGAACATGTCGAATACGATAGACTCGATATTTGTTTTGTATCTCATGTTTTACGCGCACGACAGCTAGCGTGTGATGGGAACCCATGGATGACAAAAGTGTCCTTGATGTTTTGTCGCCTTTACATAATTGATATCTGCCACTCATCCAATGCCACCTAGTGATATATGCATAAGATTAATGTATCTTGGCGCGGTGTCTGGATCGCTTCCGTGCGAATCATGGTCATTGGGATTGATTAGTTCACGCAAAATCCGATCGCGTTCTTCTGTGCTGACGGCGCTTTACCCAATTTGGACATACGCGGCGCTGTGGCGGCTTCTCCGCTGACGGGTCGCGTCATGGCCAAGATGACAATGGGCACGATACAACGCTGGAGACGCGCGCGGGAGTGCAATGTCTGGCTGAGATGCAAACCATTGGCTTGGTGAAGTGATTACGCGGGTATCAGAGAGGTGGCATTGGGTTGTAGAGCTGAACAATCTGATTTTGGTGGATGATCAATCAAGTCCGGAAATCACAAGGGGTGCAGAGGTGGGGAGTTATGGCTACAGTGGAGAGAGAGAGAGCTAGCATTTGGCATTTGGACACACGACGCAAGAAATTTCACTGTCAACTCAGAAAGCGTCTCGTTAATTCTCCTTGATGGGTCTGGGACTGATTCCATCGCGGCTCTGGAAGACTGCTGCAGGTCCTGGTTGGCCCAGTCGTTCAAAGGTGGCTGTGTCTTTGCCATAACCGCTCGCGCGCAGAGCTGCGCATCACGGCTTCGGCCGCTGCGCCTACGCTAGCGGGCTGGTCATCCTTGGCACTCGACAGCGCGCGGTTACTCTTACATCATAAGGCTGAATCCCGACAATGCATCGAGTGGATATTCTGGACGCGTAGAGGACGTGATTGGGCCGGGGTTGACCAGAGAGCACAGAGAACGGATTTCAGTGCTCGGGATTCGATCGCATCGCCTTATCTCGTTCCAGCTGGCCCCCCAAAATAGGATCGTCAGCCCCGATGTGCGCCCCGCCAGCGGATCATGGCCAGAGCCAACCATCTGCGACCGCAATGAAGCAGTCGCCATCTGTGGTTCAGCTCGTTTAGCTTGGCGCCATGTCATACAATATAAATATTTGACGAGTCGCTCTATCCCGATATCTTGCACTTCAGCATATCAATCGAACAGTTCTCTACATCGCAATCAATCACCTACCTTTGCATTCGCTCAATAGCAAATTCCTCACCAAGACTCCACCAAATAACCCACCACACCACTCACTTTCAAAATGGGCAGCGGCGCTTCAAAACCAGAGGGCCCCATCCACATCCCAGAGCATGTCGCTCGCATCGGATTCCCCCACTCCCTCCACATGACCTGGAAAAAGTCATGGTCCAAGCAAGTCCTGGTCGTGTCCACCCACAAGGGATCGCAGCCGCTCTACTCCGCCAACATGCCGGTTGGCTTTCCTGGCCCTACGGTCCTGTACCCCGGGGAAGACATCGAGGGAACTCCAATGGGCTACGTTGAACGCAAGCACAACAATTTTACCATCCAACTGCCCGGAGTGCCAATCTATGGCGTTCAGCCTTCCCAAGCAGCAATGAAATGCGAACACCCTCATTCAGAAACCCGCTATGCTTTTACCATGCCTGTAGGAAACGGCCCGAACCAGCACTTCGAATCCTTCGAGTGGCGCCACTCCAGCGGCCAGGAAGTGAAGAGTCTTGGCTTATCTGGTTCTGGCTGGAAGCTGGTGAGAATGACACCAGGCGCGACACAAAACGCTGGCCAGGGTTTCTCAAGCGACGGCAAGGAAGTCGTTGCTGTCTTCGCTCCCGCCAAAAGCCTCTCCATGTCGCTCACTGACATTGGAGGCTTCCAATACTTTGGCAGTGGAGCGAGCCCGGAGATGGGCTACCACTGGGCCCTGATGGCCCTCCTCTCTGCTATTGCGCTCTTCCAGCACCAGAGCGCAAAGCAGAACGAGCAAACCGGCAGTGCTGCTGCGGCCAATGCGGCTGCCAGTGCAGCAGCAGCAGCCAGTTAATGAATAATCGCGAGGCATGGTGGATAGCAAAAGGAGTCAAAGGAGTTGGATGGGCATGTATAATTATGTTACGATGAATACGAAGAGCAAAATGAAGATGGTACTTGTTTGTACGCTAGGAAAAAATAACACACCATTTCCGAATTCTGAAACAGATGGCCAAACTAGCCGAGTGATAGCACCGTGACAAATTAGATGGGAAGAGAAGGAAACTGGAGTGTGGTCTATCGTGATAAATGACAACATTGTAGCGTGGGAAGCGATGCCAATGTTGTTCAATTTTAGCAACTTATTTTGTCCGCACTTTATCTGAATTGGCGGAGCGCTTGTGACCGTATGATCGTCTCGTTGACCCATTCTGGAGAATGCCCATTTCCCTGCTGGCTATCAGGAACGGTCGTTCTGGGCAGACATTTGTTTCGAACAATAAATTTCTGAATAGTAAATAACTCCCCTCGCGCCCTACGCTGGAGTATGATGAAGCACAAAGTTTCACACTGAATCTAGGCCCGAAATCCCATTAATCCCAACTGGTATGGTCTAGTTGTTCCAGGCAGTATCCTTGCCCATGTTGATCTCATCTACAGTCCAGGTCAAACCGCCATCAGATGTGGTAAAGCCGGATGAAGTGGCAACGTTGAGTGCCAGGTAGTTCTCGATGTTTTCCACCGCCGCGCTCAAAGTCAAAGTCATGTTCGTCCAGCCTGAAAGCCTGTCAGAGTTTGTTTTACTTATCTTCGGTGTCCAAATAAACTTACTAAATGCAGGCAGGGTGCCGCAGTTGGAGTCGGAGCACTCGTTGGCGCTGTAAATAACACCGGGGTTCATGCCCTTGGCTAAAGATGGGTTAGATATCAGGGTGATGTACATGCATTATGTTCCGGATATCTTACAGTCGGACTTCTGAGAAACCAGTTCTCCGTTAATCCAGATCTTCTGGTCGATCAAATTTGTCGAGGTGTTCATGGCAACTGCAACTGTGGTTAGCAGACAAATTCGGTACCACACATCAAAGTGATGGGAGAAACCAACTCTCAAAGTCAATATCTGCGCTGGTCGGAACAACAACGTAGGACTCTCCTTCTTGGCCAGAGGGGGTATACGTGTTTGCAGCGGCGCACCACTGGGAGTTGCTGGCACTGCATCCGCACGATTCATTGTCCAAGCACCAGTTGAGAAGAGGCTGCACAAGGTTCTCGTTGTCGACGTCGTTCGACTGCTGTTGAACACCGACCCAGATGGACAGCCACAGGCTGGTATCAGAGCTACTGTAACCAGTTGGGACGCTCGGTGCCTTCATCGAATATGTTGCCTTCTTGATCAGCTGTCCATTTGGAAATGGGCCAAGGTAAAAGGAGTTGCCGAAATTGGCCCAGGCAGTTTGAGCCCAGTAGAGGGTAGCAGGAAGGAGATATCCGCGCATTTTGCTCGAAGTAATGTGTGGAGATTGAATGGAGACACGGGCCACGAAGTAAGGGATTGGAATTTGAGATGGTCAAAATTAATCAATTAGTGAAGCCGTGACCAAACCAGCAATTCGTACCTGGTGTTGAGCTTATATATAACCAGCTATCCAGCCGAAAAAGTCAATACATGATTCTAGAAGCAGCACGGCATAGAGATCCCGCGCAACCCATTGAGATGAAACGCCAACCAGGGTCTTGGTCTGTCAGTAGCACCTGTAATGGCCCCACTGACAGGCCTAATCAATCTTGCAACACTTCATTGGCCCCAGCTCCGCCCAATTTACAGCGGACTTGGAATAATTCCGCCAGTCTGATGTCAAGAGAATAGCGGATACCCGCTGTAAATTTACATGCCCCCCGCCTAGCTACTCGCACGTCAAAGTGCCGTACTTCCGTCATCCTAGTAATGCTGTTTATCTGCCACAAGAGCCTCCCCCCGCCAAACGTAAACGCGTAATCGTCATCACATTTAATCAGTCGGGGAATGAAATATGTAGGACGGACTGTGTCCAGCCCAAATTCATCGAGGGGAGAAGATTAAGAACTGGTCGCCCTCGCAAGTGGTGTATTTTGCATGAGGCTGCGTCTGATGTTCGTCCCTATGCTCACGGCCTCATAACACGTCGACCTTGATGGGTAGATGGATTGCTGACATTATGTCGACTTAGACCGCTACTCTATGTTATGGGTCATGCTCTCCCTATCGCAGATTAGTGTTGCTATCGCGTGTTCATCTCAGGCATAACAGTGGACGAAGGCAGTCCTCGGACCGGACTTGGCCACCGCCCGACTTCCGGCAGAGAATACCAATATCCTCGAAGATGTAACTCAAGCATACTAGAATCTATTTCTAGTCCCAGAGCTATAAGATACAGTTAACAAATAGCGAAATCTAATAATTTAATATTTACCAAACTTAAATATTAGATCGGCATCTATGTATTTTGAGGAGAGGTCGGAGAAAGCAAGGACCGCGTTCAGTGAGATAAGAAGGCGGAATAATAAAGACATTACAAGTATGTGAAGCCGTGGTGGATTATAACTAGGAGCGTCAAAAATAAAGTAAGCCTATTCTAACTTTCTAGCTACCGGGTGGATCGACCTGGACCAGGTTCGCATAGTAAATCTCCTATATCTAATACCCCTTATTCCTCACAACAGTTCTCCCATAATAGGATCTTCAGCCAGCACTAGACTGAAAAACAATGCCTAACTAGGGTCCTCTTTTTTCTTATGGAATCACTTAACAACTGCTCTTCGGCGAGCTGGTCGATGTGGCGCAGAAATCAAGTCCAGATTTCCAATTCATGTACCCATAATGAGGAAATACCGCTGAGCGGAAGTTGGTCACCGTGCCCGGAACATACAAACCGCACGCTCCTGTAATCTGGGGGAAAGCGCTGGTGGCGTCGCTGGCAGTAAGAGTAGAAGGCAAAACATGTTTGCTGCAGGCAAAAGCAACAACGCTCCCGCGGATCGAGTAGAAGGAGTTTCCTGGTGGGATTTTATTGGTGCCAGCGCTCTGGGCTCGCGACGCTTGCGCTTTGAGATCCGCCACAGCAGCGTCACAGTTGGCGTGGTTCATACGGGAGTTGCAGCCGCACCAGTAACTGGGGAAGTCGATAGCTCTAGGCTGAATGGGGCTGAAATCCCTAGCAAAAAGCTCATCGTCGGGAACAGGACCATTCACTCTCTCGTGGACCTAGAGGAGATTCAATAACCATTAGCCTTCCATTTTCACAAGCTCTGGTAATTCCGGGGTGCAAAGGGTGGATGTCAAACGGAATATAAGCCAACATCACACTACGCACTAGCGGAGTGTCACTTCACTATTGCCGTAGCTGTCAATGTGACAGTCGGGGAAGAAGTTTGCCGTACCTGGTTTCCCGAATCATCGTAGTAGGCACGATAGAATCCATCCACAGTCCCCGGTGGGACAGTGAATCCCCGGTTATGGTTAATGGCCAGGCCGGAAACGGCCATGACGCTAGAAAGAATGGTAATAAGAAGCATTTTGCTAAGAATTGTGAGGTCGAGTAGATCTTGCAATGCAAAAGCTATGTGCTAAGAACAAGAATACAGACAGCAGAATCAAGCATTCTTATAATCCCCCCAAGATAGTTGATCGGACAATTCCCTCCGATGTCCGTCTCACTATTCCTCCCTAATCCACTTGCAAGCCAACCTAAATATAAGCGCTCAGTGGATCCAGACCAAAAGCAAAGTTGAATGCAATCATGGCCAGAGATAGGTGACAAAAGTACTGGGCTTCCCTATGGAGTATAACCTGTAGTTTAATGGCAAGGATGCTCTCACGAAAACAGTATGAGGAGATGCCGCCAAAAGGTTGCTCTCCGATTCCCCGCCTTCTCTTAAATAACGGGGCGTTTTAGCGTTTCCTGCAGGCTCACAAAACTAACAGTGATGTTACATTTAAGGCCTGCTGTTACGGCTGTGCATACCGTTACACAGTGGAGCAAAAGATCGGTCAACAATTGGCATTGCGACAATTATTGTGCACGCAACGGCTTCTAAGAGCCCTGTACGGTTGACTGGGCCGTAACACCTGTAGCTTCACAAACACTTTAGAGCAAGCTTTGCGCACATGCCCCAGTAGACCTCACTCAAACTGTATAGCCAAGTCAAAATTTGTATTTCAATACAAGAGGCACCTTTTCTTAGACAGATGTCCCTTCATTTCGTACACGAGTGAATTAGGAACCATTCAGAGTGGTCCTCTAGTGAATGCCAAGCCCCAGAAAATAAGACCTAATGCAAGTGCGGCTAAAAAACAGAATCCGGCTTAGCGTTGGGCCTATGCTACCATGAGAGGAGCTATTTTCAGCTTTTAGGCTGTGATTTATGCCCTGCTCTATTTACTGATGGGGAAATAGTCCGGAAAGCTCCGATTTTGTGCCTCTCTTGACCGAATTCAGCTGCAGTCAACCAATACTGTAACATGGGTCAGTGTAGATCTGAGCATTTCTGGTACCTGTCATCATCCGCCTTGATCTTAGGTCTATGGTTGGCTTTGAATCATCAGCTCGGAAGCTCAGCCACATGTGTCTCCTGCCTATACAGGAAACCTATTCGAATCCTCGGCGATTACTATTTTTGGAAATAATCCTGTCAACACGTTGTCGCTGTTATGAGTATACCATCTTGCATATAATGGGATAACTAAAATGATATGAATTCTACATTTCTTTGTATCTAGCTTTGTTAAAGGTTAATCATCCTCCGATCGACATCCTAACATTCCAAGTATCCCATTGATCTCTGTTAACCAGAACTCCTCGGCTTCATCCGAACCAACGGTACGCCTTAGAAAGACGTCGTAGACATACATAATCGCAAAACAATCCTTCAAATACTTCTTCAGATTCTCCCTTGCCTCCCGATGCATCTCATCGTCCTCGGATGCCAGTGGATCAATCACTGATTCCCCGTGCCCAGTTTCAATATTACGCGATTCCAACAGAGCACAAGCATTCGCGTCTGTGATTCCCAAAGAGCCCCAGAACGCGCGATGTGGGATGTTCTGAGTGGGATAGTCATAGTCCTGCAGTGCGTAGTTGCTCAGATAACACATGAGTATCTCGACCCTCAGCAATGACACCTGTTCCTTCTGATGGCATTGCACTGCTTCAATCAAGTTTAGGAGCACGTATAGTTCCAACGCTACACCAGCAACAAGATCCACTCCAAACGCATGGCCCCAACTAAGGTTTCGCATGTCAGATATGGGAACGTGCTCGGATAGCCGTAGAAGAGCGGATAAGGCCTCTTGACGAAGCACTTTGGCCTCGCCAACGGCAGCTATGATGACTAACATCTTGACCGCGTCAGCGAGATCAGCGTTTCCGGTGCTATGGAGCGTGCCATTATCTTCGCTGGCTCGGCTCTGCCAATACTTCAGATCTTGATGTGATGCCGTCAACGGATTGTACAGAGCAGAATTCGTATGATGTGGGCCTAAGCCGAAATAGCGTTCAGGGAAGTTGAGCACGTCGTCTGAAAATAGCTTTCCGCTGCGTTTTATCTGGCTTGGCTCAACCTTGGTTTTCTCAGTGTCGGAAAATTCCTTGATGGTCGCACAGAGCACACGGCTGAAGTGACCCAGAGCTGCCGCTTGTGGAGGCAAGTTGAGGGCTACGAGATCAGAGCTGCCGTTTGTCTCGGATTTTGCCAGAGTGAAATGAGACGCAGTGGTCTTCCATGGGATCTTGTGGTCGAGATGCATCTTAATTCAGGGGCCGCTTTGTAAATGTGACTTTTTCTAGGTTGTCGGCAAAGAGCGCACGGTGCTGAGAGATATTTCTCGTATTCCGTGTACGCTTCAATTATTACATATTTCTCAATTAGATGATTGCATATATCGAGGCCCTTACTTACGTGAGCTACCCTGAGGGATTGTGTCGAAGTTGAGCCAGCGAGCGAAGAGGTTAGTCAATTGTCACTTGTGTTTCGTCTCATTATACTATTACAACACTTGCTATTTTTAAATATCATCTATTTGCACTTCCTTGGAGGGAGCGACAATCTCAAAGAAAAGCAGTGAGTGTTATTTCCTTTTAATAGGTCTCCAAATTCTGCAGCACAGCCAGTTCTGCATAATGTCCATTCTTGCGAAGTAATTCCTTGTGTGTACCCTGCTCCACCTTGCGACCCCGATCAAATACAAATATCATGTCCGCAGTCTGCATAGTGCTTAGCCGACGAGCAATAGTGATGGTTGTACGTCCTCTCGAGGCCTTCTCAATCGCTTCCCGGACAATGCGTTCGGATTCGCAGTCAATCGCCAACGTGGGCTCGTCCACTAATAGAATCCTCGGGTTGCGGATTAGGGCTCGAGCGATTGCAATGCGATACTTCTGTCCGCTCGATAAAAGAGCCCCATTGCTCCCAACCACAGTGTCAAATCCATCTGGCAAGGAGATGATGAACTCATAAATATTAGCCTCTTCGCAAGCACGCCGGAGGGAACTCTGGTGCGTCCCCGAATCCCAGAGCAAGATGTTTTCTCGAATAGTCCCTTGGTAGATGGTCGGTTCCTTGCTAACAAGTCCGATTAAAGCACGATACTCGTTGATGTATAATGTGCTGATGTCCTTTCCATCAATAAGAATCTTCCCTTTGTTTGGATCGTAAAATCGTTCAACGAGGGAGATAATCACTCTCCTCCCACATCCTGAAGTTCCCACTAGTGCGACATTTTGACCAGGTTGAATATCGAGTGTGACGCCATTGAGGACTAGGCGTTCGGGTTGGGTAGGATAAGAAAAGTGCACATTCTGAAATTCAAGGCGACCTTCAGTTTCAACGGTGTCGATCAACTCCCCTTGGCCACTGTAAGGATCGATGTTTGGGCAAGCATCAAACAACTGCTTGAGCTCTGCTGCGGCTTCGAGTGCTTTTCTTGCGCTCGTAACCTGAGAAAACCATGTACCTGCAACTTGAGCACTGCTAATAATGGCCATGGAACATCCGAAAAACTCAAACATCGAGCATTCGCCTTTTTTAATGAGGGTTCCGCCGTACCAGAAACAGAGGCCAAACACCAGGAAAGAAGATGCATCCGATAATGCGAACAGAATACTCGACTTGGAAACTGAAATGAAGTTTTCACGCACCTGAGCCATTAATAGTTCCCTGTAATGGCAAACGATATCTCCTTCTCGCGTCAGCGACGCAACGGTACGAATCGAGGATACGGCCTCTAAAGCATAGCTAGTCGACGTGGCATCCATTTGTTTAGATTGAGTCTCAAACTGAGAAAGAAGCCGAAATCGAAATATGCCACAACCAATTATGACCGGGACCACGGCGGCACTGACAAGACCAAGCTTCCAATGGATAGCGATGCCAACAATCATACCGGCGACCAGTGTCGTCAAACACATGACAATAGTGCCAAGAGTCCCTCCACTTAGCCTAGTGAGTTCCACAGTTTTTGATGTCAAAAAGCCTGTCAGTACGGCAGGGCTGTTTTTATCATCATCAAAGAAGCCAACATCTTGGCGCAACATGGAACGAAATGCAGAGTACCGTGTGCGATGCAGTAGTCGTTCGGAGCATTTCGCAAATAAAACACTGTGAAGCATGGTTGTGACCCCCGCCACACAACCCAACATGAAAAACATTCCAGCCCACAAATTTGAGTCGTGCTTCGTTTGCTTGATGTTTTCGATGGGCTGTGACAGATTTGCGACAGCCTTGGCAAACAGGATAGCCTGAGTAGGAATGACGCCCCCGGCGACAATTGAGAACACAAGGCCCATGAGCATTAATGACTTCTCTGGTTCATTAAAGGAGAAGATTGTCCTTATCAAGCTCCAGTTGGAATATTCTTTATTCGGTGCCACATTGGGACGCTGATCGGCCCTTCCTTGCACAAGAGAAGGATTGATTGTTAGCTCAACGTCATTTTGTTGTAGCGGCAAGGGGTCACTCGAACATTGAGTCGAGCCATCGTCCATTGCTTGTACTCCCCGAGAGACATCTTCCTTCGCACGTGTTTGAGCATTGAAGAGCTCATAGTACAGCCTCCGCTTCTTGAGTAGCCAGTCGTGAGTTCCCATTTCCACAATCCTTCCCTGTGACATGACTGCAATTTTATCTGCATTCTTTATCGTGGATAGTCTACGAGTAATAACAATCGTAGTGCGTCTTCGGGAAGCGGAGTCTAGTGCGGCCTGTACAACCCGTTCAGACTGTGAATCGAGCGATGATGTTACTTCGTCAAGGAGAAGAACTGAAGGGGAAGAGTAAGCATAAAGGCAGGGGTCCGTAATTTTGTTAACAACGTACTTTTTGGATTCGAAACAATAGCCCTGGCGATGGCAATTCGTTGTTTCCGTCCATCAGAAAGCAATAGGCCGCGAGTACCAATTTGCGTCTCATATCCCAGTGGAAGCTTCCTAATAAATTTGTTTGCCATTGCTTTTTTTGCTGCTTCATATACACGCTGTCGCTGAAGCTCGGGGCTTTCATTTTCATATTCTGTGCCGGCGAGACCATGTCTGATATTCTCGTATATCGTAGTATTAAACAAAACTGGCTCTCGGCCAACCAAAGAAATTTGCCGGCGTAGCCACCGCAGATTAAGTTTAGCGATATCATGACCATCGAGATAAATAGAGCCTTCAACTGGTTCATAGAATCTTTCTATGAGACCAACAACTGTACTCTTCCCAGACCCAGATGGTCCTACTAGAGCTACTTTGCTACCAGCGCGGATCGAAATGCTAAAATTATCCATGACGACTATTTCAGGGCGAGAGGGATAGATGTGCTTGATATTCTCCAGCTTGATCGAACCCTTTACTGTTCTTAGAGTCATGCCAGACTCGTCAAATGGGTCTATTGGCGAAACGCGACCGATAATACTGTAAATATTGCCGGCTGCCGCTATAGCCGAGCCAAAGGCCTGCGCGTAGGGTGCAATGCTCCCGATATTATAAGAAGCAAGAATGATTACCATAACAGTTTGAATTAGCTGCTGTGCTGAAAACCAATCGTAGACGATGTATTTGCCACCCACCCAAAAGGCCAGCCCGTATCCCATCTCAAGGATCATCAGTGCGCTCGCCGCTACGAAGCTGACGGCGATCTTTGATCGAAATCCGTAGAACTCAGATTTATCAAGATGTTTGTCATATTGCAGTGCCAGTCTGCCCTGAATTCCGAATGCGACGGCATTTTGAATAGAACTGAGCGCTTCATGAACTAGTCTTGCTCCCATGACATCGGCGACCATTGTCTGTCGACGATAATCTGTCATAAAGTGTGTTGAAACAACCATGCTAAACGCCAATGCTACAAACATGGACGTTAAGATCAGGGTCAGCCGCCAAGACGTGATGAAGCCGACAATAAAGCCAGCGACAAAGGTAGAAATGGCGGAGATGGTAAGCCCAATCTTATGCGATATGCCATTTTGTATTGAATCGCAGTCTGAAGTAATTCTCGACGTTATCTCGTCAAAGTCCGCTTGGTCGAAAAACCCAACGTTCTGGCGGAAACAGTGTTCCAAATAGCGCTGTCGTATTTTCGCAGTTATGTTTTCGGCGGTATCTAAAACTTCCATTAGCATTAGTCGCATACTGTCTCTTGGGTTGTACCGACATATGAAGCCGACGGTAGAAATGTACACTGCCGCGAAATCTGCAATGGCAATATAAACAAAGTATAGAACGGTTCGATTTACTTCACCAGAGAAGTCATCATGGGACACAGTGCCCCGGAAGAAGTCTTCAAACGTCCCCTGCAAGTCTCCAAATACCAACACCATTGTTGGGAGAGCGGCTCCGTTAACGATGGACATGGCACAGGAAACCGCGAGAATGCTTAAATCACTCGTTGATGCATATCTATAGAGGGCTTTGAAACCGACGTTGACTTCCGGGGTTAGCGTTTGGCGCTTGAGAATAGTAGCATGATTCTCCGACAGATGTCTGTACGGGTCTTGGTCGAGGGCTTCGGGAATGATTGCCTTGGAAGGTGTTGCAGACTTGGCATAGTTGTCATTCTTTTCCTCCTCAAATTCTTTACTTGATTGTCCCTGTAGAGTCTGCGATGAATTCTTTGTCGAATACGCCGGCTGGGTTGGCTTTCCTTTTGGTTCTGGCGCCATTTCAAAGTCCGTCACTGCACATGGCAAAAGAGAGCACGAGCTGACAAGTCGGCGACCATTGCCATGTAGAAATAGAACAAACCGGAAGGTGATAAATACCACCATTATCGGAACGACTGTGACAAGGCCTAGCAGAATGACCGCATATGTATGTATATCCCAAGTGCCGCACGCAAGCGTGGCGGCATCACAAACATATCATCAGGTGGGAGCGATTTCACTTCCAAGAAAGCGGCAGTTTGAATTATTCTCTCAAAGGGCCATATTTAAATGTTATCCGCGTCGCGACTAACGTTTTCCTGGAAACAACTATTGATTGACCCGTTGGTGAGATCATGGCTTTCGCACGGTAGATGGATGATCATTTGAAGATATTATGCCAGATGTACGGATAATTCAGCATGCAGATACGGCCTGAAATGCCTGGACTGATTAGAAGCATCTTGATTAATGAAAGACAACACTCAGCGCGGTGGCATAATAAAACATACGCGGAAATTTCGGACACCGACGCCAATGTCTCGGGACGTACGTAAAGTCCGTGAAACATGCTCAATCCATGCCACTATTTTTTCTTCTGGGATAAAGACAAGAAAGGTCAATTAAAAGGTACGCATTGACAAGATTTCACTCGTATGAACTATGGTTTTCAAAACTCTTGGTATTAAATGAACATGTCCGTTGTTGAGAGACCGGCAAGAGTTGCGATCCGCACGCGATACCACCAATCTTTTTTGTTCATACTCAATTGAAGACCCGCCGCTATAGCAAACAAGCTCCGCAATTCGGAAATTTGCTGCAGTGACGAAGCGTGATCCAACATTTAGACTGGCTATGTGCGTCTATCCAATGTTCTGAGACACGACTTATGCTGTGATAATCACTCTAATTTGCTTCATAATGCAGCCCTGCGCACAGAGATAGCGACATGCTGTTTGTGATAAATAATACGCAAAATTAATTGACAGTACCCTTCGTATTCGATGTAATGAATTGGCAAGGTAAAATAAATCGACTGCGCCATGGTTAGGTGCTTTTAAACCAATTAACCCTCATGACATGTCCATATCTACCAGTCGACGTTGTCCTCGCCAGCACTGTCGTGCTTCGCCGAGTTGGAATTGTATTCTAAGCCATTGCAACAACACCTATTCCGCGCATGCTCGCCATTGATACACAATTGAGGGAGATTGCACAAGCGGAAACTCCTCGCACAAATGTAAGTCATTAATTTGAACTCCGGTGGGAGTGTTTGGACGTTTCCACACCCCAGCCTCGCTAATTGCAGGTTTCAAGACCATACTCGTAACCTTCGTATACTGTTACAGTTAAAGCCATATCATACATTCATATCTGCGAACCGCTTAATGAAATCGTTGACTTCGCCCATAGAATCTTGGTCCAAATCTCCATCGCGGTTTTTCGGCGCACTTTCTTCAAGGAATAGCTTAGCCAGCCACCAATACTCGTCCGCGTACTGAAAGAAGCCGAGCGAGCTCTCTTGTATGTGCGAATAACGCTTGATATTTAAATCCCAAATGATTTTCCACCTTGCGAGAGCTTCGCGCAAAGTGGGTTTCGCCCAGGCGAAAGAGCATGCCCCGCTGGCGTTGAAAATGATTTCGTGAAGGCCTTGGTTTGTTAGCAAATAAGGAAAGAAATCTGCGCGCAAAGGGCCATACCCGAAACTAAAATGAACAAATCCAGATGGCTCAAGTGGCCAAATTCAGCTGGAGACGTATCGGTCCATTTCTCCCCCATCAACAAAGCCATTCCTTGGGCAAGAGAAGGCACCTTGGCTCGGGAATGGCGACTGAGCTCTTCGTGGTGGGTTCCAAAGTCGTGCCTGAGAAAAAGCTCCTCCTCGCATGGTAGACCACCAATCATTTCGTTCAGAGTCAGGCGCGGAGGACTTCGATGGAAGATGGCATGTGATGAATCGACAAGAAAGATCCAAATCGTCAATCTAAGAAATCGTGAGATGATTGTTCTTGATGTAATGCATTATGAGAGCCATGAATTCTCACCTTATACCTTCCTCGATTCTCCTGGTCAAGTCTGAATCTGGGTGTTCGGATGAAGGTGTGTCGCAGCAAGTAGTCTTATGTCTTAATTTCGTCAGCCCCAGATGGCGTGATGCCGCTACGAGGTCTGAATATCGGTGAAGCCGCACCCGTTTCCTTGACTCGCGGTGATTGTCCCAGTGCTGTGGAATGGTAATGATAAAGGCCGCTTGGAGTGGTGCCAGGTCGGGAAAGGGACTATCGGGCGGGCGTTGGGGGAAAAGCTGCTGAAATTCTGGGTGTTGGAATATGTAGTTTTCTGCTGCGTCAAGACATTTCCTGGCTGCCTTTGCGCTCTCTCCCGACAGGAAAAGCGCACCAATTAGGATGATTGCTGTCAGCAATGGGGTATAGGCGGTGGATGGGTTAAACGAGGATGGGTGTAAGATGGGACAATGTCGATACCAATGGGCAAAGTAGGACTGGATGAATGTGTCCATCTTCTCCGGAGAAAAAACAACACTCGCTGCTTTCACCAATTCACTGGAGTCCTCTTCCAAGTTTTCGACTATTGAATTGGCCTTGAGAGCCGAAATGATGGTTTCTAGGCGTAACGTCATGTCGTTGCTATTGCCCAGATTATATGGGTCGCGTGGTATGAAGTCGCTGGGGCTGTATGTTGAATTGGTCTGATAGGCGGTGCCAGCCTCCAGTAAGGGAGTTCCAAGTGGACTTTGATCAAAATTTAAAGGTTGGTCTTGGGGAAAGAGGTCCCAGGGCCAATTATCCAAGATGCCGCCCATATCCATGTCAAGAAACGAGCTTGGTGAATTATCAAATGTCAATAACTTGCTTGCTTTTTGAGAGGCGGAAGAAAAGTATTCCTGGAGGGAATTGTTGTGCGGATCAGTGTAGTGAAGAAGAAATGTTAGACAGAGGGTTCTGTGTTGTGGGGTGAAGACATCGCCAAAATCAGCCGCCTTGAGAGAAACTGGGAGCGGACGCGAAGGAGCAAGTTGGCTGACCAGTTGACGCGTCAATTGAGTGTTACTCGGAGGCGCTCGACTGCGAATGCATTGGTATTTCCTGGCCTGGCAACTCGAACAAGGTCTGCCGCCATCGCAGGCCCTCTTGGAGGTTGCACACGCATCACATGCCTTGGTCTTGCGGCCCCTCTTTAAGGCGGCAGGGACGGGCTGGTCCTTCTTTTCATTGCACGTTTTGGCGTGACGACGGGCGGCATCACTGCAATTCTCATGTCAACAAGGTCAGTTCGAGGTCAGCAGCGGCTTGGAAAAGGGCCCGCGTACGATCTAGCAAAGGCAGAGTGGCAGAAGGGGCACATGAACTGGCGCCCCTCGCTATCTAGACGCGTCACATGATGAGCTTGCGGGCTTTTGCACTGCTTTACGCGACTGGGCACTTACGGGTGCGCTCATGGCGGCGCAGATGGGCGAGACGGACATATGTCGCGGCGCACTGGGAGCAGGAGAAGGGCCTATCAACTGCCGACGTGCTCATGAGGACGTGTCGTCAGGGTGCATGCGCATGGGGGAATTGTCCGATGGGCGAGTTGCTGTGGATGCATGCATCTGGAGATCATAAATCTCTGTGTCGGCAGCGGCGGAGTCTTCGTGGGGCCTCCCCGCAATCTCGGAGCGCGTCTAAGCCTCGAACGGGCATAGCGTCACGGCGCCGTGGGCGAGAGCCAATTTGGCCGCTCCTTGACTGTGCCGCGCCTTTCCTTTTTCGCTTCCTCTCTGCCGAAAATCGAGGAGGTGGGAGTTGGCCGCCCCTGCGTGGGTTTATTCCGTGCCGCTGTGGACGATTGAACTGCATCAAAGGGTCCTCACTACGTCCTCACTACGTCAGCCTCAACTGCCGTGTCAGGAATTGTCCAATCGCAGTGTCCGTATTTCATACCGAGTGGGATACAAGTGGGATGAAAGTGGGATGGTGACCAAGTAGGATGCTTCATCGGGTGCCCTCACAGGACCCTCACAGAATAGCCGCCTCTTAGCTCTCGTGGGTTTATGTTAGTGGGTTTTACCCGGCAATCCGTGTATATAAGGACGAATAGAAACAAATATACAGCAAGTAGTCAGCACATTCACACAGTTTTTACTCATCACCACAGCCACCGCAAGCATCTCATCATGGGCCAAGCAAACGAGTACGAGGGCCTCGCCTCCAAGTGGCCTGTTGCCTTCGACTTGGCAGGGTCTAACTCGCCTTGTCGACTTGAAGGAGAGGTTGCCGATCTAGTAGTCCTCGGAGAAATCCCCAAGGGTATCGACGGAACATTCTATCGAGTAATGACGGACCCTTTTGTCCCCCCAAACCCTAAGAACGTGCCTATCGACGGCGATGGAAACGTCTCGGCCTTCCGGATCCGCGATGGACGTGTGGATATGAAGCTAAAGTACATCGAGACGGAGCGTTACAAACTGGAGCGAAAGGCCAACAAGGCTCTATTCGGTCTCTACCGCAACCCATACTCTCACCACCCATGCGTCAGAGCCGCCGTCGACTCCACCGCCAACACCAACCTCGTCTACTGGGCGAATCATATGCTAGCACTGAAGGAAGGCGGTCTTCCTTACGCGATTGACCCTGATACGCTCGAGACGCTCTCGTACGACCCTTTCGGCAATGTCAAGGCCAAGACATTTACCGCCCACCCTAAAGTGGATCCATACACGAATGAACTGGTGGTGTATGGATATGAAGCAAAAGGCCTCGCAACCAAGGACATTGTCGTCTACGCCCTCGACAAAGACGGCAATAAGCATGATGAACAGTGGGTCGAGTCACCCTGGTGCGCACCCATCCACGATTGCATCATCACGCCGAACTGGATTGTTCTTGTGCTCTGGTGCTTCGAAACCAGCATCGAGAGGATGAAGGCTGGTGGTCAGCACTGGGCTTGGAACTACGACCGGGCGGCGACTTTCATCACTATTCCCAGACGCAAGACAACCCCGCTCCCTGCAGGGTGGAAGCAAGGAGAATACAGGTGGTATTCGTGGGAGAACTGCATGCTGATCCACACGGGAGGTGCCTGGGAGGAGAAGGATGGCCGACTCTTTTTTGAGAGCTCTCGGGTACACGACAACGCATTCCCCTTCTTCCCTTCAGATGACGGGAGAGTACCTGCTCCGGATGCAAAGGCCGACTATGTTCTCTGGGAGATTGACTTGAACCAGCCCACTGGAAGCAAAGTGGCTGACCCAACCATGATTCTCGATGTGCCATCCGAATTTCCACGCGTCGATGAGCGCTTTTTGACTCAGAAGAATGACTACATTTTCCTCAACGTCTTCATCCCCCAGAAGAGTGATGGGGCCAAGAACATTTTCCAAGGTCTGAACGGATTGGCGATGCACAGCAACAAGACCGGTGAGACGCGGTGGTACTATGCTGGAGACAACTCCCTTGTGCAGGAGCCCATCTTCATTCCTCGTACTGAGGATGCGCCGGAGGGTGACGGCTGGGTAATTGCCATGGTTGAGCGACGTGCCGACAACCGCAATGACCTGGTGATTCTGGATACTAAGACATTTGAAAAGCCAATCGCCATTGCACAGCTTCCTATGCACGTGAAGGCCCAGGTCCACGGAAACTGGATCTCAGCGTCGAGGTTCCCAGAGTGGAAGAGTCTTGTCCGTGAGATGCCGGATGTAAAGATTAGCGGCGGAGGGGCGTTGGAGCCAATTGTATAATGAATCATGTATGGACGAATTTGTACTTTACTCTGCATTCAGCGCGAGCATTGCTGTTATATACCACCTCACTCAATAACTTTATGAATATTACCATACCCAGTTCACAATTAGACCTTTACCTAATTTACCTTCAGTGATAATCATAATGAAAGGATCACCTCTCAAGTTGCATATGAAGATGCTGAGTTACAATTGCCTTTGCATAATGATCAACTTTAAATAGTAAAAAGCATTACGGTTCAAGATGGTAAAGTATGTAAAAGTTGTATTCAACAGACTATGTAGTGCTTTTCATGAATAGTCCAGCCAAAAGTCATCCATCATCAAAAACTGTCCAGCAGTTTAGTAAAGACCGACAGTAAGGTCACCCTTGACACGGGCAGTCAGGTGAACCTCGGCCTCGAGGTCGAGCTTGATACCAACGAGGAGGGTGGCAGCCTTGGCGTTGCCCTCATCGTCGGTGGCACCCTTCAGAAGCTGGCCTGTCGCACACGAGTTAGAATCGGACAGGACAGTGTGTTGGATAGTGGTGAGTTCTTACCAGCAGGCTGGGCAAGAGCGGTAGAGGTGGGCAGGGGAACAACAAACTGCTGCTGGGTAGTGCTGCTCTAATGTAAGTATTATATCTTGGAGGCGGATGGATGCCAGATGGAGAAAGAAGTCGAAGCCGAAAGACTTGCGAATGCCATCCAGTTCTAGTCAATCCGTGTCAAAGTGAGACTCACGTGGCGTCCATTTTGAAGGTTGTAAAGGTCAAGGTTTAAGGCCTTGAAAATTGTTTGAAGCTGTTGGTAAGAGAAGAGAAGTGAAGAGAAGATGTGGAATGGCTGATGATGAAAAAAGGCTGGACTGATACAGCGAGTCCGCTCCTTTTGTAGTCGTTTATCGACATGTCCGGCTGCTCCATGGATTCGCGGAGCTGCGGTGTTGCTCCCGACTCAGTCCGATCGAGTTCCATGCATGCATCTCCATCATCTCCGCAAAATGGCGTTGCCAGGCTGGACTGATGAGGTGTCTGATTCGGGCCCACGCGGCACGAGAGCAAATGCAGGGATCCCATCTATGCGAGAAACTCGGGCTTGCTTTTTTGGGTGGGCCCGCTAGATAAGTTTGGCGGCGGGTAAAGCCGTAGCTGAATCGGATATGCAATGCCACGCATCAGAAGATATTTGTTTTGTGGCAAGTATGGAGTTGTGGCCGGCCGAAGAGGTGGTTGGGTGGTCTATTGCTGCTGCGATTATCGCGCCAGGTCAACACGCAGATGCGGGTCTCAGGGTGGGCGAAGGATGGAGTCTTCTCGGCTCTGTAGGTGCATCCGCAATGATATCAACCTCGTTCGATGAGCCCACATTAACCATCAATTCCCTTGTCTATGCGAGGTTTTTCTATATTTGCCGCCGAAAAACACTAGACAGCTCAGCCGCGGCCTGAAGGCTAGGTTCTGGGGGGGCGCGTGGCCCATGCAATTGAATGGCCAACACGGACTCCCAAGTGTTCGAAGCAGCGTTTGATACGTCGGCACAATCTACTCTGCGGATCCCTTTGTGCGCGACATTGGCCAATTACACGATTGACAATGCACGGAAGCAGATGTCGGACGGAAAGCGACCATGCCTTGGAGGGTCCTGAAATAGAATTGGCCAATGATAAAAGAGCCGAATACTTTCGAACTTCGACTCCAATCCTGTTGAACACTCACCAAGGCTAGTTTCACCGATGCCCCGGCCAAAGTGGCGATGAGGCGATGCCAGCAAGGTAGGAGCGAGTGACGCTTTTTTCAGACTGACGAGCTTTTTATTTTTGGACTTGTGTGCGTTTCAGGCTTTGCCTGATTCTTGTCTGCATAGGCCATCATGGTTTAGGCCAATATCATGGTTTGGGCATGGCATATCCAGCATCCTTGATGATAATCCTTCAATTCAATGCCGCATAAGTCTTCTAGTTCATTGGTGATAATCGAAATGACGCGCACACAACAAATCGTTTAATTTTCTATGCGCCACACGGTACCTAACTTCCTGCATCCTGTCCAAAAAAAAGCCAATGCCCACATTCATTAATGAATTCAGATGGATCTGGGTCCAAATAATGTTTAGACCCAAGTCCTAGTCCTTGATATCTACCGAATGCTTTAAGAGCCATGGCAGATAGGCTGACTCGTAAATGGTCATGACTTCTGTAAGTAGGAGGAACGCGCTGACTTTTGGACTCCAAAGTTGTAATTATCTGACCTTTGGGGTTGAAACACGGGTGGTGGTAATTGAATTTTGTCGATGGCTGAATCGAAAACGGGTATTGGTGCCTGTCTGTCTATTTTCATGTCCTGTGGTCTTGACTTCGGACTGAAATGAAACATAGGCGTTGGGAAGTCAATGCCCCCAGATAGTGGACGAGGATGCACGTGTTTATGATTGGCAGGCTGTCTGTTATATGGGCCGTTTTTTTGGCTTGAAAAGAATACATGAGGAGACTCATTTTCTGTTGACTCAGGATTAAATTCAGACAAACTCGGTTCCTCAGGTATAAATGCAAGGCTTGACGATTCCAAAGTTTCACGTTGGGATTTATCATGCCAAAACTTCATACCACGCATTTCTGTAATGCCTCGGTAGTATAGAGTCATTAATGGCTTGAGTGCTGTTAACCCAATCCAAACTACTGCCGTAAGGATTAACCACGGGAGAAAGCCGGATGTCCAAGGCAAAACGCTGGATTGCATTAGGGTGGCTGCTAAGGCAGGCGGAGAAAGAAACTGGATCTGAATGAATTAACAAGTGGACGTTGGTACCTGAAAGTTCTGGAAACACACCAAATTCACGTTTATTTGCTGAATCACGATGGCTTGGTTGTTCTCAACGTGAATGTGAAGCTCCAGCTTATTGCAATCAGTCAGCCAGGCTGATATAAAACTAGGATAGAAATATAATACTCACTTTCCTCTTGAAGTCTTCGTTTTTTAGCCTCGAACTTTTTAGCTTCTTCTGCAGTTGTTGCAGTTCTGTGAAAGTATCGTCGATCGATTGGACCAGCCATCCTGCGCGACCGAGCCCGGCCTTTATCTGTTCGTCTGTGTATAACCGGCCCAGACCCCGAGCTTTGAACGCTGCCCAAGCTGCGTTTGACTCCTCTATTTTTTCAATGAAATCTGTGAGAAGTTGGCTCACTCCCGTCGTCCAATCCCTTGACCTTTGTATAGTTTTGGAGTGATCTTCAGCAGAGCCGAGTGATGGCACGATGCCACGTGTCCGAAGTGTATTATCGTTGTATATCTATTCAATATTGTCAGCATAAATCATATAAATGGCCATCCTGTCTAAAGCGAGAGGCACTCTTCCATCACGAATTCTGTGTACCCCGTTCGACGATGATGTTGATAGCGTGATAGAGACAAGCTACTCACACAACAAGAAATCTTTCTCTCAAGCCTCATTATAGCATGTTTCCAATGCTCAAAAACATCATTTGATCGTTGTCGGAGAGTTTGCAAAAAGTACTCTCGTGCATCTGTGATATTGATGGAATCCAATCCACATATGGGATCTCGAGAGAGGCCATCCTCTTGTTCATCTTCCAGGATACTTTTGTAGTATGATATACTTGTCTTGTCGAAATCATCATTCCCATCATAAAGATATGTGTCTGTTAGTCCATATGCTGTCCAGATGTCCTTATTAAATCCTGTGATGACAACGGACCATTGGCACTCGTATAGACAATCTAATTTTTGACTTGTTTTAGCAGGGTTGTTAATGTTGGATAAGTATTCTAGGGACCAGGATTGTCTCAAGCGACGGCCCTCTGGCCCGGGTCGTATGTCATGCATCAGAGCTTTTGACTGTTTCCACACGTAGAATGGGAGATGGAGTTCAAGGGTAAAAGTCGCCGGAGTCTAAATATAGAATTAGCAAATCGCTTGGAGGTGACAAGCTGTGATCACGTACTGGAAATGATGCCGCAATAGAAGAATCTGAGTTCACGTATTTCCCAAAGAAGTCGCTTAATACAGGTGCTTGTCTCCTACCAGCAGTCAAGAGAATAGGGGCTAGGCTGAAGGCGTCCGGATTTGGGAGGTAGCTACATCACGTGTTAGCTGCTTTACATTGTGAACTCTCGGGAGGTTCCATACAGAAGCCTTCTACTAGAGTTGAGAAGGTTAATTCCCCCGGTTTCATCTCCCGTTAAGCGCTACCACCAGTTAGCCTGTTTGGATAATATGACCGGGGAAGTCTTGACAAAGTCACTAGCTAACAAACCTTTTCGCATAATCCCCTGTATAATGAGGAGGCTGTGTGCCAGTAAGACCTCCTGTCGCGAATTTTAGAATGCGGTCGATCATCAAGCCATGCAACAATATTTTGCGATGGTTCAATCTGACCGTCGCGCAGCTTTTGTAGGGTAGCACTGTCATAAATAATTTTGATGTCCTCAGCTAAATCTTGGAACCTAGGAGATCCCTCTGGGATATTTATAAACAGTTTGAAAAGGTCATCGGTGTCGAGAATGTTTGCTGACTTTTCAATCAATGAATCATTGATTGAAGACTCAACTGACGTTGGATTCAAGTTATGCTCAACCCAGTCAAATAAGCTTTGGTTGAAACTCGGCTTTCTTGTGGATTCCATGATCATTCATCATCCATCATGGTATGGCTTACCATTTCAACCTAGCTATGGCTCTAAATCGAGTAGGGGGGATATTTGCAGGTTGAAAGAATGATGGAGGGATGGGTTGATAATATGAGTGTTATGCATGAGTGATGTGGTTTGTGGCGGCGCTCTGGCAATCCCTGGAGCATTTGCGTGGATATATACGATTGCGCTTGACATGATACTGGTTGAAATGCACTTCTTCATAGCTCATGATGATATTTTGAGGCCATCTAAGAAGATGATCCTGTGATGGGATATGTCTGTGACAGGGTTGTGTGGAGGTCGTTACGATAGGCCAGGCTTTTCTGTCTGGTGGAAAGTGTGTCCACGTCACATCTTCCTAGGCTGTTTTGTAATTTCCAAGTCTACTAATTGATCATGTTGTAGGCTGTGCTTCTGATCAGACGACACACGATAGGAAAGGCAACCTAAGGTGCGACCCCGAGACTATTACAACTGGTCTGGACTCTGGGATGGTTACATAGCAGATGTGACGGGGCAATGCAGCATCCGTGGATACCCAATGCTTCGTTTTTTATTCAAGAGCCCAATACAACGCGATTTACTCTGAGGCAGTAAAAAGAGTGGCGAAGCTTCGATGGTCCAGCTGATGCCTCACAGGTTACACAGGGCAAAGGGATAGCCAAACGATGAACAGCCATGTGGCAAGGCAGCCGAGTAATCGAAGAAAAGGCAAACAACATGACCTCATGTTCCCCGCTTCGAATGCAAAGTCGACAGCCGGGGGCAACCGGATGGGTTGTTGATCGTGAACCAGTCGGGAAAAAGTGCAGCTGATACTGTCTTACTGAATTCGCCCACATTGGACAGAAGATCGGATGAATAAAGATCCGAGACACTCTGGCTTATTAGCACCTCCCAATACATTTTGGTGTTTTCTATTTCATTTTATTCCAATCTTCTTCCGTAACTTTGACGGAATTCATATGTTCTTAATTCAAATACCTTCACGGCTACCCATCAAATGTCATTTCTACACGCTGCAAACTATGAACATATTAAGTTGTCATGTATCAATTCTTAAACCTTGAGTTATCATGCTATACTAAAAGTCTGTTGCATCTTCTGATGTCCTCAAACGGCGCCGAATGCAGGGAGAGTGTAGCCTGTGCCCCTCCAATCTTCCGGTGGACATCTGGCACTCACCCGAGCGGTATACGTCTCGCATTATCCGAGTAAACCAATAGAAAGCTCCGGGTGTGGTGATCATTAATCAATGTCTCACCACAAAAAAAAAAAAACGCGATGATTGCTTTTTTTGTGCTGGACCCCGACGTACCACATCGGTACAAGTACGAGTTCACACACCTTGGTATAACCAACCAATCTTGGCTTGCCAGACCTGGAAAATGAGACAAGCGGTAGGAAAAACAAAGTCCCGTACACTGACACACCCATTCATAGACCGATGCATCAAAAAAGTCAATTTCACAAACCACAAGTAACTTGTGAAATCAGAGCACCTGGTAACATCACGACACCAACGAGCCACCAGCGTCTCAAGAACACGACTCCCTGTTCCGCTCGTAACGACTTGGGCTGAAGTTTTGTTGTACAGGAAGTGGCCGCTCCGTTTCCATGCATATCGGTCTGACCCCTGTATGATGGTGCTACCAAGAGACACCCGACCCCCAGATAGCGGTCAGCGAGAGTAACATCCCATACTGATTCAAGACCTCGTTCTTGGCCTCACTACTACCCGAGGTTTCGGTATCGTCGGCGATAAGCGACCGAGTCACCGAATCTGTCAAGATGTTCACTGATGCCTCTTCTTCAGGTGTCATTGTCTTGACGCGAACACGTTCGACGAGGCAATATGCACAACGAGGAGAGCCACAGGCCTCGCACAGCGACATGTTGACCGACATACCCCCATGGGAGCAGTAGCAGCAAGTCCATCGCGTTACAACCTTACGTCGTGGCCCGCACTCGGTCTCGCCCTCAACGATTCCACAAATGGCTGACCCCGCAGCTGTGAACCCCGCATCGAACGATTCGGGGTGAGAACGCGTCCCTCCCAATACTGCGAATGCCATCTGCTTGGGGCATAGAAGGGCGTCAAAAATTGGATACCGTCGCTCTTTTGTTGAATCGGCCTGAGGCTGATTGTCATCTCGCCTCCAAAGGCCAACCTCGTACCCCCATCGCGGAAGAAGTACCTAAATGGAGACGAAATTAGCCAATTATATACGTGTAGCTTTGCAATTGGTTGCAACAATTGAGTAGAAATGCTTACAACATCTTGGAGTGTTCGGCGGCGACGCGTGGTGACAGAACAGGGGCTCGGAGACATGACTTGTAGTCAATTCTAGCTCTTGTCAGCGATGTGCTTCTTCATTGCATTCATTTCAAACCTACCAAAGATACAGGCGCGATTGAGGGCAGGCTGGGCCATATCAATGATATTCCACGCGAAAAAAGGGAAGTTCTTGTGAACATTTAATGAGAAGTTTAACAAAAGACGTCGTAAAATTGTTGTTCCTGTGTACACCCGAGCATCGCCCGCATATGTGAAACAAGGAGATCCGCAATAAATGAATCTTACAGTACTGTGCTCACGATCGCACAGTACAGCGCTTATATCACTGGCGTCTCCCTCCAGGTCGCTGGAGCCTGCTGTCGCTGATAGGAGCCCACTGTAAAGATGTTTTTGTAGGGCTAGGGTTAGGGTTTGTTGGCAGTATCTTTTCTCTTCAACATTCTGGATGCGTTCTGAAACCTATCGTCTTTTCTATGCTCTCTGTATCTCTACTTATCGCGTGATGTAGAGGAATATCCTCCATCTCATTGTCTCTCCAGGCTTCATTTCAGAGGTTTAGGACCGTGAAAAGACGAAACGGGAGCACCCAAACTGGCTAGATTCTCAATCTCGTGGAATTCCACGACCCAAAAAATGAAGACTCCAACAAGTCGCCTTGGTCAATGGTGAGATTTAGGACTACGTACGGCAGGAATTCACAACAATATAATTTAAAAGCTCCCATCTTTCTTCACTCACTCGCAATGGGGGTTCTATTTATTTATTCTCTGTTGTGGTAGTTACAATCTCAGGATAGGTTGGAACTGTCGTTTCCTTTTCCCGTCTTCTATTTTTCTCATCAGTTGAGGGTAGTGCCGCCAAGACCCTTGTCAGATCACATCGCCTCAAGTTGCTATGACCTTCTGATGCATGATGTAAGATGGGGTGTGTTCTTTCTTTAGCTTTCACTCCTGATCTGGAGACTTTATAGATTACTTCAATGAGGACAAACGGAAGTTGAAGCCAATTAGGGTCCGATAATCTCTTGGCATAAATGGCCATATGCCATGTCAAAATTCGTATGTAGTAATACAGACAGTGGAAATTTATTTATCACAACCCTAAACTATGCTACTCACGTGCAGGTCACGTCTGTTGGAAGTTTATCCACATAATGACGTGTATAAGCAATACGTGAACGACTCCGCCAATTCTCTTGTCTACGAGCCGAATGGGCTGCATCTGTGGAGCAGCTTGAATTCAGTCACTGACACAATGTCTCGAAGCTGACATCCACGTAATTGGCTCTAAATACTACAGGATACGTAGGAATTGACGTGCATGTGTTGGTTTTCATCAAGTAACTATTAGTCAGTTCTGGCTGTGTTGGAAAATTAATGTTCGAGGCTTTTCTCACTGGCAATCCAGGCAAAATGACATACTCCCGTAATTATTATACCTACTCTAGCTCCAATGTCACTGGCACAAATGCATCCCAAACAACCAGCCCAGATGCCTTACTTTGCTGGACTTTTGATAAGACCCAGTACAGGAATTAATATTCTAACTTTGATTCAGGCTAAGGGCCATCTCCGCTTAGATCTGGGACTCAGAACCACTGAACTGAATTTAGAACAAATCACGTTCGCGATCCGATGCATCGTATTTTTGGCTAACATTGATCGGCGGTCCTAGGGCTGGCCGAGCATACCGGGGATCGCCCTAAACCTACACCACTCCTGGTCCACAAGGAGCTGGATAAATCAGCTATCGAAGAAATACAATGTTGCATACATTTTTTATCCGATGTTTTGAAGCACTGTTCATTTTTGTGACATTATAATCATATGCGCCGGGCTTCTATCGTCTATCTATTGACTGGGGAATGCTCCAAAGTAGCAACGGAATGGAGATGATTAGATGGCTGAAAAGGAAACCATGTGTGAAATTTCAGTGGTTAAAGTATCCATAAAATTAAAGTGCGCAGCCCCATCGGATAGCCTTGACATGCATGAATCATGAAAGTGAAATACTTGTTAGCAGAATGACGTAGTGGGCAGGAATGTGTAAATGATGTCAGTTCAAGATGACAACCCTAGATCACTTGAGGATTTGACATGATATCACGTAAAATTATAAAATACTAGCATACCACCAGGCGGCCCCAGAACAAATTTATCCTCCAACGTGCTAAAATTAAAATAAGGTGAATCGCCTCAAATCATATCCTTAATTATGAAGTCTTTTAACACCCTCGTGTGCACTCTTTATGCGACAGCTGCGGTGGCCAGCCCCGCGAAGCAGGTCGATTTAGCCTTTGATCAATTAATTCTCCCACCGCCCCTAAACTGGTTACCAGGTGGCTCGTTGTATCCAAAAAGAGTCATGAAAACGGTCAAGGCCAACTATATTGACTACGTTGATGCACTGAGTTGGGCATACAATATTCGACAACAATGCAACAAGTTGCCGGGTTGCACATCCATTAGTGTTTATTCCGGTGCGTTTTTCAGTATTCAACGTAAAGTAATATTTCAGGGACATATGTGTCTAATATTTATCTAGCAAACAATACTGGCGAGACCAATACTCTCCCCAGTGATCGACTTTGGTATGGCGATCTCATCTGGGGTCTCCCAACGACTTTGAATGATTTCATCAGATATCCTGGGGTAGTGGATGATTCGATTGTGTATACCATCTAGCTCCAGTATGTTTGATGAGGATGTGGCCCTGTTAATACCTTGATGGTCAAGTCTTCCCGAGCACATGAAAATGAAGCTCAGTACCAGGTCAATCCCTGACGCCAGACGTATTCAGAGTTCAGCTAGAACATATATGCACGTTTCCTACTACATCTTGCTGTTCAAATTATGGAAATCTTAAATCACTTTAAGACCTCTATATAGCAGGCCTGGCCAATATAACTGGCGGCGGGATGATCCGCAGATTCAACCCTAATTCCTTAAGCATAACTTCAATAGTTGAGTCTAAAATGGCAATCATGATGGTATCCAAGCTTACCATTGACACATGCATTACTAATAACAATGCCTTTCTACACTAAAGCTAAGCATACATGCATACCGCACTAATGATCTCGAGTGTGCAGCTAACAGCATCAGAATCGGTCAAGTATTGCGATGGTGACACCAATCGGCATGGTTGAACGAAGCATGTTTGAGATGAAATAAATTTTATTTCAGGATATCCATCAATCCCCTATATTGATATCGATCCATTCACTATTTGGGTCTTCGAAAGTGCCAGGTTCATAACACGTGCACTGCCCGATAACTGTACCACGGGTGACAAGAACGGCTTGGGTCAGTGGATATCTGCCCGGAACCCATTCCACGGCTCTAGCTTGAACCCTAGTCATGCGAAAGAGGATGAGAGGTATTTTATGATCATGGTGGTTTCTGCGGGGATGGGACAGATCCCGTGCGTCTCGCGTGATACCCAACGCGGTGATCTTGGGCGAGACTGGTCAAACATTTTAAGCCGTGTGATTTGTTCTCCTAGACCTGCAATCTGACATCTGGATACTAAAACTAGCACACAGCATAAAACCAACCGCCCATCTTTAATAGTAGAAATAGATTGTCACCAGTCCTCCGAACTTGCAACGATGAATTGCCATCATGGTCAACAGAAGGAGTATGTACGGCGTATGAGAAGTAAGTAATTTGGTGTTTACGATCTCTAGGTATCACAATTGCAAATATAAGGTTTCATCAGTTGTGGATGGCCCCTTGTGTTGACCCTGATGCTGTAATGAGACCTCAACTAGGTGGTCCATTTGAAGTCACATCGTCCAGCGGTCTTGGCTACGTACCGATAAATGAGTTAGACTGAAGAATGTATGGAATAATGATTAGACTTAACGCTCTGTTGAATGGAGGGCAACTTCTCTAGCGAGAAGGAAACGGTGAATTGCGGCAGCAAGGCCAAGACAGTGTGTGTGTTTGCAATGAAGACCCTCTTCGGCTACCTAAGACGTGGGTTATTTTGGACTTGGAGCTAGGGAATCCCGTTTCTTAGATGGCTGACCGTTATTGCAGGTGCCAACGCTGCGGGCTTCTTTCTCTGTCTTTCTGGAGGTTTGGATTCCAGTACGGTCGCGTTATTTGTGTACGGTATGGCCCGCTTGGTCCTCCAATCCATCAACAAAGGTGAGACCGATACGCTTACCGACCTGCGCCGCATCACGGGCGACCCGAACTTCCTCCCTCAGTCTCCACAAGACATCGTGGGTGCCCTCTTCCACACCGCATATATGTCTACGACAAACAGTTCGGAGGCTACGAGGTCGCGGGCACAAAGGCTAGCTGATGCCATTGGATCCTATCATTCCGACGTCAAGATCGACGAGGTTGTATCAGCTTTCGAGAATGTGGCCTCAACCGCCCTCAGCGGGTTCAGACCTCGATTTGAGAGTGAGGGCGGCTCCAGTGGAGAGAGTCTGGCACGCCAAAATGTCCAAGCTAGGAGCCGAATGGTTCTGGCGTATGAGCTTTCGCAGCTCTCCACCCAGGCGCGTGGGCTGCCTCGAGCCGGTAGTTCATTGCTCGTATTGGGGAGCGGCAATGTGGATGAGAATCTGCGCGGGTATGTGTGCACTAACGAATGCATAAACCTTCCACTGGCTGACCGATGGCAACTCACAGGTACTACACAAAGGTATTGATACCATCCATAAATAGCGTGACGTATAGCTGACAGATCAGTACGATGCAAGCAGTGCCGATCTCGCCCCCTTGGGAAGCATTTCGAAGCTTCAGGCACAGGAATTCCAGCGATGGGCGATGGTTGAATGGGATTTGCCAATTCTGCAGGAGTTTCTGGACGCAAAGCCTACGGCTGAACTGATACCATCTACCGGAGGGCGCGAACAAAGCGATGAAGAGATGCAGCTGACGTATGCAGAGCTATCTGGTAAGTCCCGCAGCTGAAATCCGTACTCTCAGGATTGCTGACCCTCATAGTCTTTGGTCAACTTCGTCGGGTGGAAAAGTTGGGTCCATGGTCGATGTATCTTCGTCTGTTGAGCCAGTGGACCGACCACACACCCCGTGACATTGCCGACAAAGTCATGAAGTTCTTCCGCTTCTATTCCATTAACAGGCATAAGGTAAGCAATCCAGTATCATGTTGTCTGGTTTGAGAATGACTACTGATTCCTTCAGACGACGGTCTTGACGCCAAGTGTCCATCTATCGGCATATAATCCAGAGGACAACCGGCATGACGAACGGCCTTTTCTATACAATATAAATTGGCCTTTCCAGTTTGGCAAGATCAGAGACCATGTCGACAGATTGGAAAAGAAGCTGGCCGAGAAGCGGGACCGCAAGCCTGAGGAAACCTCGACCGACGGTGATCTCGACTGAAGTTTCCAGGTTCCACAACAATGCCCTAACCAGCGGTGATGAGAACTGCTGCATGATCGATGCATAATCGTTAGCATGATGATTGGTTATAGACTTGCCATGGTAATTTGCCTGCAACATATTAAGTATCACGAGACAAAGATGAGATAGAAGATTGACTACAGCTGGGATATTGATGAGGTAATGTCCTAGCCAATAGTCAGAGACTGCTCCAGGCAACTCTTAGAATTTTGCATTAAGGGATAACTTTACAACACGAACTGCCAGAACTACGTGAGGTCTCTCACCGGACACAACTCAGTTTAAACAACACTAAATAGTTACATTCTAAATGTAACACTCTACCTTCTCGTCTCTGCAGTAGATGCAGGGAGCTCCTTTAAACCTCCTTCTGCAACGCACTCCGAGGCGCGCACACTACTCACATACCCCAGGACATGCGTTCTCATGATGGCGGTCGTTATGCAAACGCCTGCCTTGGGATGTATGGCATTTAGAGCATTCACGCCACTACCGAGGTTGACACTGCACACCCATCCTTTCACGCGTGGAACAGCTTTCAGCACGCCGCTAGACGTCACAGGTTGACTTATTCCTCTCTGTATTACATGGGCAAATGACGAGTAAATTTTATGGGACATGTCGTAGGCGTGTTGGATGCATGATTTCGTGCCCGACACGGCTGAAAAGGAGGCGTTCGGAAAGTGGGCCAAGCTACGGAATTGAAGGCTGTGAGCGGCTCGTTCCCGCGCAGCATGGCGCGTGAGCAGAGAGTGGCTTGGATCCGAGACAGAACCCGCAAATTCCGCCAAACACAGGGATAGAAAATTGTGATTGTGAATTAAGTCTTGTATTCTCCGAGCTTTGAGTGATTTAGTCTACATTGTGTCCACATTGTGTCCAGGTAGTGACGCAACTGTTGTCGGCACCAGCCATCATCCCGAAAGATGAATCGTATCAACGCATTCCGAAGTTGCTCAAAGCGAGCACTTGTCTTGCAGAGAGGAGGCCGTAGGAGCATTGCAACACGCAGTCAAGTGCCCCTCATCATCAACGGCAAAGACATCCAGACTCCATCCTCATTTCCCGTCATCAGCCCTCTGACTGGCAAGGAAATCTGGTCTCTGTCATGTGCCACGGAGAGACATGTCAATGATGCTGTGGAGACGGCACAGGCTGCATTTCCAGCTTGGTCTCGGACAAAGGCATCTCACCGGCGTGACCTATTTCTCGCGGCCGCCGATGTGATGCATAAGCGTCGGGACGAGCTCGGAAGCTACATGCATCGTGAAATCGGGGCAAATAAAGATTATCAAGACTTCATCCTTGGTCTTTCCATTGATGGACTGAAAGATACTGCAGGGAGGATCGCAGGCGCCGTCCAAGGCCTTGTACCACAATCGAATCATGAGGGCATGAATGCCATCGTTCACAAGAGACCATATGGTGTCAATCTCGGCATTGCACCATGGTGAGTAGAAAAATGCATAATCAGAGACAACACTTCGGCTGATGACAAACCAGGAACGCGCCGTATCATCTCGGACTCAGAGCTATAACATTTGCTCTCGCAGCTGGAAATACCGCCATTCTAAAGGGAGCAGAATTCTCACCATACTGCCACTGGGCCATCGCCGATGTGTTCAGAGAGGCTGGACTGCCGGATGGTTGTCTCAATCTAATCTTACATTCTCCCAAAGATGCCCCGTCTGTAATTGATACCTTGGTAGCACACCCGCATGTCAAGAAGGTCAATTTCACGGGAAGCACTCGAGTGGGGAGTATCATTGCCGCCAAGGCAGGAGAGCACCTGAAGCCTGTGCTGATGGAGCTCGGAGGCAAGGCAAGCGCCATTGTGTTGGCAGATGCTGATCTTGAGGAGACAGCACTGCATTGCATTAGAGGTGCATTCGCAAACGTAGGTGGTGAGTGGCATTTTTGCTCCAGTCGACGCTAACACGAGCTTATAGGCTGGTCAGATTTGCATGTCGACGGAGCGTCTGTTGGTGCATGAATCCGTTGCCGCTCAGTTTCAGGAGATTTTGACCAAAAACATGAGACAAATATTTAGTTCTGAGAGCGACATGCCGGCAGTAGTCAACTCGACATCCGCCAAACGTAACCGTGAATTGGTGGCTGATGCCGTTTCCAAGGGAGCCGAGCTTCTGCCAATCTTTGACTATTCGAAGCAGAGCGATGTGGAGACGGTGATGAAGCCCATGGTTGTGAAAAACGTGGACAAGACCATGAGCCTGTATAAAAGCGAGTCGTTCGGACCTAGCGTCTCATTTTTCACATTCAAGGATGAGGCCGAGGCCATTGAGCTTGCCAACGACACAGAGTACGGACTCTCAGCGGCTGTCTTCACTCGAGATCTTGCAGCAGGATTCCGAATCGCGGATGCACTGGACTCTGGGGCAGTTCATATTAACTCAATGACTGTTCACGACGAGCAGCCGCTACCTCACGGTGGAGTTAAGCAGAGCGGGTTTGGAAGGTTCAATGGCTATCAAGGCATGGACGAATTTCTGTATCATAAATCAGTCACTTGGATGGAATAATGGTCTCTTTCGAAGCATGTTGCTAGATGATATCTGTTAGAACGAATACCGCTGAATTTGACATCTCATTTTTATCCCGATTGGTCTTCACCACCCCACTTCTCACCAGGAAGCCACAGATCAAAATAATTATAACACACCAACCGCAAGTGTCTCTATCTCTTCTACTGAATTCAGGTTCAATATGAAACAGGTCTAATTATTTACGTAACTCCTTATGCAGTTAAACTTTTGGACCGATGGGATACGCACTGGGTTGCATTCTACCCACCCCTCTCAACCGGAGTCCGAATGTTACCTAGGTTTCACGCATTCTGTACAATTTCATTGATGTTTTTTTTGTCTAGAAGCCCATCCTGAGCCGCCATCAGTATTCGAGATGAAATGCCATGATACAGAGTCAGGGAGGGAAAATGGCTGATTCGGCCAGCCCCCGCCCCCCTGTGAGAGTTGATCAAACGCGTATCATTAGAACTAAGGAATTCCCGATCGAGGTCTCATATCACCAAATCAAAACACCAAATCCGGACTTCCCTAATCACTAGAGCTTAATTTTGCACTATCGCACACTGATTGGACCCATGTTCCGCCGGCTCACTAGCCGATACCACACCGTCGGAACGACGGAACATCCGTCCACGGCGGAATATGGAGACACCCACCAACGACTTTGGCACAGTTTGGGGCGACATACACGACCCTTGCTCTGAGATCATCCCATGGGGTACGTATCGTATCCCGCGAAATCCGAGGGCCAATCAGGGATTAATTCGTAAACGACACAGTGCAATGTAGACTGAAACTCATCAACAAATCCCAGAGTTTAAAGAACACGCGATGACCTCGATGTGCTATGTTTCTTTTTGTTTTATTCATTAAATTTGTCTTCCTCATCATAAACACAGGAGAGTCCCATCCTTGAAAATGTCTACAACGCCAGGCCCTCGCTATCTCACCCATCCCGGCTACAATGCCAAGATTTTGCGACGCGGCACTCCCGAGTACGAAAGATGTCGCCGCAATAACCCAACCGCCGACACTCCATCTCGGTATCCACAGGAAATCCACGTCGCTGAGACTCCAGAAGATGTTTCGGTTGCATTAAAAAGAGCCACGGAGCTTGGTGTTCACGTTGGTGTCCGCTCTTCCGGCCACATTTATAACTTGCCCAATTTGATCGACGGCGGCATTCTCATTGACACGGTCAAATTGAACCGCCAGATTGACTACGACCCAATTACTCAAGAGATATCCTTCGGTCCATCTTGCCGTGTGGAAGAGCTCGCGGCTCGACTCAAGGAAATTAACCGATTCTTCCCCCACGGCCATGCTCCTACAGTTGGCTCTGGAGGCTTTCTCCTAGCAGGTGGCCAGGGCTGGTTTGTCCGAGGATGGGGCGCCACCAACCAAACTTGGATCACCAAGATTGAGATGGTTGTTCCTGATGGCCGAACTGTTATTGCAAGCCGCACCGAGAACCGCGACCTTTTTTGGGCCGCACGAGGCAGTGGCCTGGGTTTCTTTGGTGTCATCACTCGCTTCTGGGGTCGCACCATCAAGACTTCTCTCATGTGGGAGCGCATCTTCAAGTTTGACATCAACAGCGACAATTACATGGCTTTGATGAGCTGGGCAATTGAGCGTGGACGCGACACGCCAAAGTACGGTACCGACCTTAATCTGACCATCGACTACCCAGAAAAGTACGACCCGACCTTTACCACTGATGCTGTCCCGCCTAGTGGCAAGCTCCACATGACCCTAAATCTGCTGTGCTACTGCGATACTATTCGAGAGGCTCGAACCCTCCTGAGTGCATACGACAAGATTACACCAGAGGTCCAAAATGCCATGTTGAAGATGGAGCCTGTGCAGAGGAGAACATTTGACGAGGTCTTTGCTCGAAAGCGTGGATTCCTCGGTAATGCCGGCAATGATCGATGGCAAATCAACAGCATCATGAACGACCCCGATGTTCCCCTTGAGCGCGTGAGTTTAATTCCGACGATATGAATTTGATAAATATTTTTACTAATATACCCTGCCTTAGTTGCTGGAAGCCATCAAGCCAGCCATGCTAGAGCTGCCCACCAGGACATCGTCCGTCTTCATGTGCCACTGCGACATTGTCCCAGATGAAGAAGACGCCGCTCTAAGCTTGCCCCAGGACCTGTATATCTCTACGATTACAGGATGGACGGATCCCAAGCTGGAGCCTGGTATCTATCAACCCATGAGGGACAGATACAGGCGGGCGTTCCCCGTTGCAGTCGGAATGTACATTACCGAGCTGGACGTGAACAATGATGATGCCAATGCAAGTTTATCTCAAAAGCCCGCGCCCTGCTCATTTTTACTAATTCTTTCTCTAGACCAAGGTCATGAGCGACACCGCCCTAGCCAAGTTCCTCAAGATTCGAGAGAAGTGGGATCCCAACGACCTCTTCCCTAACTACAAGAAGTTTATCAAGGCCCATGACAAGATCAACAGACTGCAAAACAAGTCTCAGCTGTAGATTTTAGTGTAGATTTAGGAGGGAGTTTAATAGACTGGTTACGTATCCGATCCATAAAATTTCATCATGTTCTATCAACCGAGTTGCCAGACTGCTACGTAATGGAAAAACCCCATGCTTAAGCGTTTGTATCCGCATCCCACCAAAGCCTTCTCAATGTCACAATCAAGAGACGGCATTGGAGCTCCAGGGTCATATTTACAGGTGATTATACCTATTAACTAGTCTCAGTCGCAACCGTCAAACTCAACCTGTTCAAAATAATCCTGGCTTGTTTCTAGGTCTATCTAGTAAGGAGTCTGCTGGCCAAAGTAGTCCATGAGCAGGTTAAGGGCCTTGGTTGTCGGTGCCACTGTATGGTTACCGAAGCCATCACCGAGTCTCATGACATAGTTGGTCTCACCGCTGTTGGGGTACCAATGAGCCAATGAGCCATTACCAGTGTAGCTGTCACCATTGTTGGGGTTGCCCGTCTTCACAAAGTTGATCCAGTATGCGCTCATGGCTCTACCGATGGCGTAATCCTGCGCGGTGAAGGGATAGGTTTCGGTGTTTGCATAGAGTGCGTTCAGAGCGTACATGATTTCACTCTGGTGGAAAGCACCTGAGTCCTGGCCGGGAGGAGCGTCTACCAATAGTTAGCATTTTTTATCACGCAGATCAAACAGGCTCAAGGATTCAAACTTACGGTCCCAGTAGTAGGTGTAAATGGGGCTCTTAGCGGACAGAATCCAGTCTTTGGCATATGCCCATGATCCTACAAGCGAAGTATCACGAGCAGCGGCGTTCCAAGCCATGCTAGCAGTGGTCGAGTTCTCGCCGGCAGGATACACTTCAAAGTAACGCGACGAGAGGTTACCGTACTTCAAGGTGCAGTACTCTTTGTATTCAGCCACGGTGTAGTTTGTCGAGGTGGCTGCTCCACTCTCGTCCTTGGTGTTTCCGGTGATGAGCGGCACATCGTTTGCAGGGCCCTTCTGAAGTTGCTCAAGGTACTTCATTGGCAACACATAGCCGTCTAGCACAGGCTTGAAAATGAGCGGGTAGTTGCAAGAAAGCGCAGTCACCCACCACACAGTGTAGTCACGATCATTTGATCCCACAATGATTTCCTCGAGGGGCAGCTTGCGCAATTCCGCAATAGAGCTGGCATTATGGTAAGAAGTGAAGTTCTCACCGTGCTTGAGGGCATTCTCCATGGTGACATAAGATGTGGCCAGGCCAGCGAGGAGTGTATCGTAAGGATAACGGATACCAGACTGAGAAATGGCGCCGTGGAAGTAGCCGCTGAAGAGCTCACTGTTCACGGCGTGGTAGACCTGGGAGGAGCCGAAAGATTGACCTGCGATGGTAACGCGGTCTGGGTCGCCGCCAAACTTTTCAATGTTCTTCTGCACCCACTTGAGGACTTCGAGGTGGTCCAAAACACCGTAGTTACCAGAGGTTTCGTGGCCGGACCTAGCCTTTCCTTCGGCGTTCAGTTCAGGGTGGGCAAGATAGCCAAACACATCGTCTCGGCGGTTGAATGACACCATAACCACTCCCTTGGCTGAATCACAGAATCGTTAACCATTTTGTTCCCTCATTCGGGCCTGTACACTGAATCAAGAAGGGAACTGTACTAACCAGCAGTGCCACCACCATACCACCAAGTGTTATCACTCGTCTCCTCGCTGCCCTGGTTCCAAACCAAAACGGGGAGCTTGTCGCTGGAAGAGGAAGCGTTTGTCCAGACGTTGAGACTAAGGCAGTCCTCGCTGTAGCCCGTCACGTACGGAGTTGGGCACGGGGCACCAAACTCGTAGGCGAGCAGCGTGTCGTTCCATGGCGTGCGTGCCTGCGGGGGTTTCCATCGATTCTCGTATCCTGTGTCTGCAGCGTAGGGGATTCCCAAGAATGCGGAAACATTGTCGATGGGCTCATCAAAGTACTTGACATCGCTTTCATTGAAGTACTTGAAACCTTTGACGGGGCCAAGAGTTGTTTGGATCGTCTTTCCATAGAGCTGAGCCTCAACAGACCCAATAAGGCCAGCCAGGGTTATGGCCGCAGGGCCAAGGGCCACCGATTGGAGAAGGGACGGCATCTAAGAAGAGGTGGCAGATGCTTGCACCGAAATGTTCAAGCGGAAGGATTCAAGTGCTTGTTTTATTCTGCAGGTTCGACGGCTACCACAGCCAATATATACTGCATGAGGCTCATTCTGATAATCCGCCGATTTCCCATTTGAGATTCAGTCGCCTCTCAACTATAGCAGAAACCCTGAAACTGTTACGCAAGCTTTAGCCCCAAATGCAGGAACATAGCATGAGATGCCATCAATTCTACGTAGAAATACCGGGCCAGCAGTGCACAGCCTTGACAATCCTCGGGCCTTTGGCTCCCGACTGGACCAACTAGCTCGAATGAACGTGCTCAGTGGGGCCTGCACTGTCATTATTTTTTCCACCGCTTAGCCCAAACTTGATGGTCTAATGTAATTGTCTTTTCTTAAATTACCTTGCAGATCGGGAAGTTTATCATTCTTCCATGTTTGCTGACGCAGCGGAAGTTGAAGTGGATTGGAATTTTGATCCATTTCTTCCATTTGGCGTCCAGGCACCTACAGCACAGAAACCGTTTTGAACATGATATTCAACCATAGTGGTTTCTATTCTGCTGGGCATTTTTCCCAATGCGTTCACCAGAAAAAAATGCGTGACGCAATCTCCTCTTCCATCTGTTTTGCTAGACAGCAGCTTACGCGTCCATTTTTTTCTCGTGCGTCGATTCTGGCCGGTTGTTCCGCGAAAACTCCGCCAAGCAGTGCGATTCGCACTTAGAAGCTATACGAAAAACTAGGCCTCACGGTGCGATTCGCACCCGAAAAAGGGGATCCCCGGCTTAAATGCGGCATTATCCCACCGCTCCAAAATCCGATCCCTGCTTGCCATGCAACTTAATTTTCCCGGGGAAATGAATTTATAACTGTAAGAGGATGAATACGACGTATCTAAGCCACATCGTGCAGCCCTGCTTTTACCCGGGAGTTGGCGACTCCGCTGTTTATGGGTCAGTTCGTGGGGTTAGTCAACACCGCCGGCAGCTCGAGCTGTCAATTGAGTAGCTATCTGTATGGGTCAACAAGGTACGTTGCAGATGAGAAATGGTAGTGTTTTAACATGAATTGTTGACCTAAGAGCCGAGGTAATGCCATTGTTGATAGGGTGGTTGGGGATCAAGTTCTAGAAGGCACAGTCATAGTATTCCAAGTCAGCTCCAAAGCATGTTCGCTGCCAAGAGGTTGATCAATTTATTTCTTCAAATCATTCATCTCTAAATATCCTCAAAACCCATTGAGGTCCAATTCTTCCTAACCTTGTCCCTGACATTTGCTGGATACGAGCTCTCAAAACTGACATCCTTAAAAGTTCTCTTGCCTTCGTACTCCATGGGAAATAGACAGTCCGATATCGCCTTGCCTCCTCGCATAGGCCCGTTACCATGGGACATGTATGGAGTCATGGGAAAGCAGGGGACATCTTCAAACACATATTCGCCCCGTCCTGGTCGGCATCTCGTCACGAGGGCCCACATGATGTCCTTGAAGTTGTAAATATCCACATCATCCCCCACCAAAAGAATTCGATTCACTAGCATGCAGCTCTTGTCTTTGAACAGCAGGCCACCCAGCTTGGTGCAAAACTCTTCCGAGGTGGTACCAAGTTCGGCAAGTCTCTTGGTGTCCACCTTCAGAGCACACCAGGTAGCCATGGTTTCGAGAGGGGCGAACGCATCAATAATCGGAAGGTCCAGTTTTCTGCAAAGCATCAAGACTTCTTCTGAAGCCATGGATGCAGTAGTGTGCTAAAAATAGACATTAGCTACAATCTTTGAACGTGGTTATGCTTGGTAGTCTCACTGATTCATCCGTAATTCGCCCAGGAACCGACACCGGTAGAATGGCGTCGTCGCGGTAAGTGATGGCATTAACTGTAAACAAGGGATGCATATGCTTGTCGCCATCAAAGTGAAGCCCTAGATAGTCTTCGAATGGACCTTCGTATGCTTTGTCTTTGAGAGAAAACGTGCCTTCGAGGATGATTTCGCTGTTGGCCGGCACCAAGAGGTCGCTCAATTCGCACTTTACTAGATCCAGAGGCTTCCCGACGAGATTTCCGACGTATTCGCCCTCCGAAACACCCTCGGGAAGGGGGAGGGCTGCGGCGAGATTGGCCACGGGAGGAACACCCAGTGCCAGCGCCCACGGCATCTCGTCCTTGCCCTCCTTGAGCCATTTATCCCGAATGATGGAGTTGTGCTGGCCTGTTCCCACAAGACACACTAGGCGTCTCTTGTCGTACACCATGCCTCGGAAAATGGACCAGTTCGTCCAAGAGGCATCTGGCGACTGCAGAACATGCACGCCATAGCTCTGCAAGTATTTGCCGCCGTCATCCTGGTGGAGTTTTGGCGCTGGAAGCTTCTCTAAATCTATTTCGTCGCCAAAGACCTTGTTCTGTTTGCAGGGACCCGTCTCCAGCACATTCGGCTTCAGCGATGGCATATGCTTCCCAGCCTGGGTCCTTTCTAATATTTCCTTCCAGGTCGCATCGGGATTCAAGCCCAGGTTTCGTGCAATCCGACCGTATTTTTCCTGCTCGTTCGCTCGGAGGCTAGCGGCGTTCCCAAACATCCTCCACAGGCCATTTTTAGCGCCCTTGACGTTGTTGAACAGCGGCGCTTTAGCGTGGACCTCGCTAACTCGCCTCACAATTGCGCCAACCTCCAGATGCGGGTCAATCTCCTGGTTGATCTCTGCGAGGTCGCCATCTTTGCGGAGGACATTGATAAAGGTGCGAAAATCGAGTTGCGCCGCTATTTCTTCAGGATCAGTCACAAGCGTGCTTTTGCTGCGAGACGAGGCACTGCGACGCAGCTCCATGCCTGTCAATCGCATTGACCGAACGCTTTGGCGCAGAAACGGAGACATGGCGATGAACAATCCAGGCCAAGCGTTACACCGAATCCTCTTCTAGGACAGAACAAGGTCCTCTTTCATCGCAGTCGGCCCAGAATTACCCGCTTCGTTTGCCGCCTCGTGTCGATCCGCCGGTTCAGTACCGGTTCCTATGTGTGGGGGGGCGGTGGCGAAGCGTTCCGGTTGTGGTTCCGGACCATTAGGAACGGGATGCGACTTCGGAATGCACCATGCAAGGTTATCTCGATTGAGATGGGCTTGCAGCAGATGACCACTTCGAACGCCATCGATGTCATGGGGTCGATTGGGCCGCTGTATGTCTGAGACAGGACGACTCGTGAGAGAAATCGAACCATGGATATAGGAACGCGTCGAAGCATCGCCTGACAGTGTACGGAATCCAGAAAACACCCATGTCGACGAGCAGAGTTGGCAACACAATGCAGCGGACATTCCCAGCGGGTAGTATTGGCAGCAGAATGGCGATCAGGCGGTTGGGTCAGCTAGATAAGGCCAGTGTCGGCCGTTCTTTAAGCAGCTGCCTCTGGAAACGCTGTTTTGCCCATGTTCCAAATTCTGCCTCTTTTGCCTCTTCAACAAATCTACACACAAACGATGACCGAATAGGCCATGTTCATAGGCGGCCGCAGCGCATCGTGATAGGCATTACCGGTGCGACAGGAGCCCCGTATGCAATTCGCATCCTATCTCTACTGCGCGCCCTAAAGGTCGAAACGCATCTGATAATCAGTAAATGGGCACTAGCAACGCTCAAATACGAAACAACTCTTACAGAGCGGGACATTCGTGGTCTGGCCAGCGTAAACTACGTGTCAAAGGATTTATCAGCGCCCATCTCATCCGGGTCGTTCCAGCACGATGGCATGATGATTGTCCCATGCAGCATGAAGACATTGGCGACAGTAAGATCGGGAATATGCGACGACCTAATATCTCGCGCCGCGGACGTCAGCCTCAAAGAGGGTCGAAAATTACTACTAGCAGTCCGCGAGACGCCTCTAAGCGACATTCACCTTGACAATATGCTCTTTCTTCGACGCGCGGGCGCAGTCATTTTCCCGCCTGTCCCAGCATTCTACACAAGGCCGAAAGATCTGGATGATTTGGTCAACCAGAGTGCGGGTCGAATGTTGGACATGATGGGGCTATACACGAACGGGTTTGAGAGATGGGAGGGGTTCCGCAAGGATAAAGAGGGTCATTCTAATGCAGAAAAGCTAGCAGAGACTGTCGCTTAGAAACAATACAAGTACAAAGTCCACATTCATTCTTCCCTCAAAGCCCTGCATCCAAGAAAAACCCGCCATCATCATCCAATGGCCATTGAAAGAGAAGTGAGTCCGCCGGCCCTAACCGAAGCTCGCCATCCAATGCCGCCGTCAGCCCTGCCTCTAGTTGTGGATCAATAGACATGTTGCCAAAAGGTTCAGAATAACCCAATAATGTTTCTGATAATAGGTCTTGACTACCCGGCCGTGAGGCCCTCTTGCTCCGTGCCCCTTTGGCGAGATTGGTCGTCGAGAAGGCCCCGTCTCGGCCAGCGGGGCCCTCCAAGCCATCCATTTGGTCGTTGGAAGGGAACACACCAAGATTGGCCATGGCGATACGCATCTCCAAAAGCCTTCTTAATAATCTGCGCGAGGCTCGTGATGTTCTAGCGTGGACCTCGGCCAAATACAGTGCTTTTCTAAACGTTTCACCAACAAACTCGGAAAAGTCTGCCGGTAGGCAATCGGATAGCAAGGATCGATGTTGCTCGACATATGCAATCAATAAAAATAACAAGGCACAGACGGAGGCAAGAAGATGTTGGTAGTAAGGGCGTTGCTTGCGATAAATGTCTGTCGTGGCTTCCAACGCCCACAACACATTGATGACGTTCGACACCAGATCCATTGCTGGGCGCAGATGTCTCTTGCTCGTCTCAATGTCGGTTTCGGAAAAGAAACAAGGTCGTAAAATCATGCTTCGTACCGATTCAGCACGAAGACTTAATAATATGGCCCAAGAAGGTGGTCGAATGGACGAATCTGTATGCCAAGTCTCCACCTGAATGCGGGACTCGTTGTCAATTACTTTCTTCCTCCATTGCTCCACCTGGAAGTTCATGACTTCAAATGCATCACTATCATCGTACTTTTCCCCCTTGGCCGCGCGTGAGAGCGGCTCGTTGAATTTGTCGCTAATAAGTAGGAAGGCCAGCATGGCCTTGAGGTAGGGCGTTTTAACCTGCATCGCAACGTCAGCTTCTGTCTTCTGGGTTCGACAAGCTTCGCAACTCACCAAAGATTTTTGGATTGATTCAAACGTCGAGTTTTTAAAATTTGCTGGTAAACCGGTTGCCGAACTCCACTGGCGGTCAAGGATAATGATGCTGGACATAAGAGTGCTGGCTGCGGATCGCTTCTCTTCGGAATCCAAGACATGCTCGAGTATGTCGCCATTGTGAAATCCCATTTCCATCAGCATGCGACCGGCAATGCCGCACATTCTCCAGGAAGTACGCGGTATGTCTCGGAAAAAGAAGTAAATGCCCTGTGTAGCGCAAGTTAGTCCGCTTGTTCAAGAATGTGACCGCGTTGTCCATCAACATACTGCCAAGAGAACAATAGCCGCATGCTCGAGGCTCGGCTGGGGTGAAACAAGCCTGGCATTGACGGCATCCTGGAAATTGGACTGTAAAAGAGCCTCGGGGTTGTGGTTCATCGATTCAGCTTCGGTGTGAAGACCAATGGCAAGTGCGAGATTTAAGACGAGCAGGTCATCTTCGTCGCTATCCGGGTCTGTACTTCCCACAGAGCCATCCCGACTCCCCGACCTAGCGTCATCATACCATGCTCGGGTTCTTCGCATCAAGTGGTCAATATCTATAATGGGATGGAAGTCGCCAATAACTTCCTGGTATACCAAGAGGAGGCGCAGTGCCTCTTGTAGACTCAATAAGGATCTGAACCTTAGGAGGCGCGTTCGGTATCCTTTCTCGTTCTGTGGCCAGAGATTGCATCCCTGTGCTCCGCTACCACCACTTGCTCCAGGACTCCCCTCGTTATCCGAGACAAGTTCGTCGTCGATACTGGCGAGCCGTTGATGCTGAGAGGTCTCCGAAATGCTTCCCTGTCGCATGTTCATCTGCGCTATGTTTAAGCTGAAATCGGGGCTCGTAGGGCCGTAAAATCCCCGACCGGTTCCGCTGTTGGGGCTGGTCTCAGAAGGTTCTTCAGATGCGCCATCCCCGTCGGCGGTTTTTGAGGAAGGAAAATCCCAAGAGGACATTTGCGATGTGGCTTCGTTTGACATTTGTACGCGCGAGGCCAAGCTGTTGACTTGGCTCTGGAGGCTGGCCACCATTTCGAGGAGGGTGGCTTCCTGGCTGCGACCATGAGAAGTGTCAGTTCTATTTGCAGGACGCAAGTTATAACACGCAGTGCACAAATGAGAAAATGAAATTTTATGAAAACGATTATACAAATCAGAATGAAATAAGGTAAATAAACATACCTAGAAGGAAACGCATTTACAGATGCAGGCTGCTGCGTTGGGTTGGCATCATCTCCACTGCCGGCGGCGATGGGCACGTCTCTCCATTCATCCAATGATGCACCGCTGGCGGCATAGCGACAGGCCTGGCCGCGGGTTTTGCAGTACTGGCAGGGCTGGCACCCGTCGCATTTTCCCTTGCGGCGCCGACACGCATTGCATGCTCGCAGGGCGTAGGGCGCCCGTCGTTTTACCGCCTTTTCTCCCATTTGTGCATTGGGTTTGATGGCGAAGGGGTCAACAAATGGCAGGCAGGGCCAAGCAAGACCAGGCGGTGCCGGGCTTCTATTTATTCAGGCCGTACAGGTGCCAATTGCTCCAGACTTTGCCCCCCCTGTCAGCGGGGATGATAACCACCCATCGCCCGCTACGGCCTAGACGCTCCCACCCCCGGACGCCTCAGCTCCAGGGGGCAACAGAGATTGAGATGCGGGGTTGCAGCACCCAAGTCAGGAAAAGTAGCCGTGTAGGCTTCGGCAATGCACGCAACCCGATAGGATCAAACATTGTCGGCTATCGTTGGTGCTTCGGAATGGATCCTGGCCCTTCCCGGACTCTTGCTCATGTGAGATAAGCCATCACTATCAGAATACAAAGGATTCTATTTTTGCTTGCTTATCTACAAACTGCGTCTTTTTTCTTTCTGTTTTCTAGCACACGGGTTAAGTGTTGGCCAGCAAGGTGTAATTAACAACTCATCGTCGAGCTTTGAGATCCGCGCACCCAACTCCCATCCTTCTTAACAACTAACAAGACAAAATAAATAAGGCATCAAAGGGAGAAGAAATTGCTAGCTACCCTTGGATATAATACCAAACTAGTCATTTTTAATTCATAGAGGCATTATTTATTTTATTACCATTTTCTCATCGTGGTCTAAGAGGCGAATTCCCAGTGGCGACTTCTCGGAACCAGCGGGGTCAGTTAACTACCCTACAGCTGTGTCTAAATTCTTGATGCTTTATGACCGACCAGGAGCGTGTTCACTGTGAGGGTTGGGCATTATTAAGCAGTCAAAAGAAAAGGGCAATAGCTTTTATAGCAGCTGCGGAGAAAATAGAGAAGGATTCTGCGTGTTCAAGGTGACAAAATCTGATCAATTCTTCGTCAAGTTGAAGTAATAGAGGTATGGGTGAGTGCCAATGGAGGTGTAGTGGGGAGTAATGGTCGGAGGGTTGTGGCTGGTGAATGTGGCGCAAGGATCCATAATAGGCTAGCTTGTGCAAGTTTCCTAGCATCACTAGCCACATGATGTCATCGCAACGTTGCTCAAATTTGGGAGCAAGAATCCAGGGATTCCGAATCCGCCAGCCTTTGTTCATGTGTACTAATATGATCAAAGTGCACCTTTGCTCCCTCCAACCAACTCCTACCCCTTGCAAATCCCATTTCAATGAAAGAGGAATTTCTCATGTGACAAAAATGGGGACTTTTCTATGAAAATTCAACCGTCATCTCCTTTGGCCCTGCCCTATCCCATGCCTCCTTTGGTATACAAAACATGCCCATCCTCCGTCCACAGCCCGGGCTGCAACCGCTCCTATCAATGCCCAGACAGAGCACATGGTGGAAAGGCTTGAGATCCGCAGTCCCTTCTTCCATCTTTGCTTCGACGATTTTGATTAGCTCAATCCCGTCGCGGAGAAGCCACGTCAAGGTTGACCCGCGCAAAGTCGACGGGAGAAACTGAAGATAGTACGTCGGGTGATCGTACCAACGAATGACATGCTTCAGCCAGTTTCCGGAAGAGTCACGTAGGTGAAATCGTTCGTACGGTTTGCGGTATTCCGTCTCTGGGTCCCAGTCTTCTGAATACTGCCCGTTGGCGGTTTCAAAGCTGGGAGGTATATGTCCTTCTGCCCATCCACCGCCCGGGCCTGGATCCGCAAATGACTCGGCTGTAACTTCGATAGAAAACTTGGCGACTTCCGATTTGACTGTGAGAACGGTACCCGATCCGGATAGAGTGAGATGCGCCAGGCGCTGCGAGCATTTATTTTGTTGGTGCGGTCGTTCCATGCCAGAGCGTATCAGAACTCCCTCCAGCTCAACATGGGGAGGATTCTCATCCCGATACACCAAATCGCCATTTTCTTCTCGCTGCAATTCGCTCGAAATGCTGCCCTCTTTTGGGCTGACAAAGTATATCTGGTTCATAGCATGCCAGCCTGCCCACGACCAGCTGGGAAACCCGGCGCGGGGTTGGTCATTCTCACCCTCCCATAGCAGGGCATAGTGGAAATCGGTAGATGGTAGTCCGCTTAGAAACTTGATGCCTTTTTGCTGTTCCAGAATGTTGAGACAGCCCGATATCGCGTCTAACCTGTCGGACTCGTAGGAAAGTTTGCGTTGCGAATATGCAAGGATTATGGAACTGTACGCGTCAAAACTCCACTGGGGAGACCTTAGCCAGCTAACGGCGGAAAGTGTATAGTATCCTTCGGACTGTAGGTCAATATCTGGGATATTGGCATCGTGGCCATGCTTTCCGGAATGAAGTGCCTCCCTCCAGTGCCCAGAGCCGCACAGGAATGACACGTCGTGGTCCCAGAAGAAGGCTATTCTTCTTGCCAGCTGACCCTCCTGGAAGCACCAGCCTCTGGTGCACCAGGCCGAAGCCTGTATCTGGCTCCTGATGGAAGGCAGCGCAGAAATGTACCGTCGGTTGCTGATGGTTTCGGTCTTCTGGGATGCGCCCAGGTTGTCCGCATCTGGTGCGGACAAGAGGCCCTGTTTTGAAGCAGCGACAAGGGTGATGCGGGAGTGACGATATATGTATCCCATGGATTTAATCTCCATGGCCTTTCTGGCGTGATCGTTTTGGTCTATGCAGTAGAGGTCTACCCATAGATAGGGAATTGATATAGCCTTGCAAACCGAAATGGCATCCTCGATTACTTTCGGGGCGGTTTGTGGAAGCAATGTTGAAACCTTCCCGGATTCGTCTTGTTGCACACTCAGCTCATCCGAGAGCTTGGCGTATGCTTCCCTATCTTGACCCCAGACATAGCTGAGCGCTGCATACTTGGTGGTCGCGGGGTCCTGATCAATGAGCCTTCGCTGCTGGATGTCGATGACGCGGATCGCACTGGGTCTAAACTCGAAGGGAGAAGCCGAGGTCCACTCGAGCGGACATGTTTCCTGGTGGTGTTCCTCACAAGTTTCGATCCATCTCGCAAGTAGCGCAAGATTGTTGCGCATCGAGGTGGCGCGAAATCCATTCAAGAGCGGCCGAGCGGGGTCCACGGAGTCGGGGGAGAGCAGCTGGATGCCAGATCCCCTAGAATGTCTCGAAATCAGGTCTGATTCTTCTTGAGAGCAGCCTGGTATTGCGGACAAGCGGACCTCGAGCCGCGTGGCCACCAAGTCTCTTGTCTTGGCATTGCTGTAGTGCGTGTCTTCGTGGTAATCGGCACGGATGGGTTGGAGCGTGCATCTGACGTTGGCGGGGTTGCACTCGTCGCCATAATACTCCCACGGATGGGAGACGTGCTGTCCGTAAAGATCGTGCTTCACAAGGCGGCAGAGGGGACAGTGGGTATTTGATTTTACTTCTTGCAGCGTGCCAAGATCAGCGCGCACCCGAAATTCGTAGCCGTCTCCTGGATAATACCGCGGTCCGGTAAAGAGCGAGTAGAGATCCACTTGCGCGCATGATGCGCATAGGACGTCCTCGCTTGACATGGTTTATCGCACTGTTCAAATTTTACCAACCTAGGGAACAAAGAGAGGCTTGTGTGCGATGTCTCTTTGCCACATTCTCTTTTGAAGATGGGCGGCCGCTTGTCTGTTGTGGCGGGGAAGACAAAATGTCAGCTGCTGCCTATTGCCTTGATGACACTAAGACCCAAGTGGCTACTCTACTACCCTACAACTCTACAGAGATTGTCAAAAGAGAAGACGTTCGCAGGCTAGATTAAGATAAGGCTGGTATATTAAGGCCGGCAGATTGTAGAAAATCGCAAAAATACAAGAGAAAGGAATGCTTTCTCTTTACGATTTGCGGGATTCGATTGTGAAATAATGTTGCCATTAACAAAGGCACGCCTCATTGACGCACAGCTCTTTAACGGGTCTCTCGTTGCTCTTATCATCACCAGTCGTTGATGCCAGTTTTCTAGCCAAATCTTTCGTTATCGCATATGAACGAGTTGGTTACTCGACTGATAATGTGCCCGATATTAATGACTCTGAAGCATTGGCGACATTTGTGGCTTGTTAGAGACCTATCGGTGGGGCTATCGGTCTGTTGCAGACCCTGTTGGTTCATGTCGAACATCCATCCAGGATGCCAGTAGAAGCCTCAATCTCCCCGTTCATGCCACGTTGTGATCCACTCCCGGCCGTGGTGGGCCAGCTAGACGTCTGCTATAGATGGACCCGGCACTTGAATCGGTTGACTGCGAACAAAACGAGGCCAGCCTCGCACCGATATACCACCGATCAAAGACCCACTCGGGCGCTGTGGGGCCGCGACATCGATCCGGCCAAGCCGAGAAGACGCTGCAGGAAGACGCTGCAGCTGCAGATGGATGCATCGTCATGGGGCATGGAGGCGCCGAGCCTACATCGAGATGATGACGTCGCCACCTGGACGACCTGGGCGGCGTCTTGTGCAAGAGCGCCAAGGACGCGCCAAGGCTAGGTCCCGGGAGTTTATCTATCCCGTCTTTAGTTGATCTCGGGCCAAGCCTTGCAGGGGGACTCGGCAGCACCCTCTCGCGCCTTTTGCGTTGGTGCTGGCGCTGGTCCGGTTCGCAGCTTCTTCGCCGCGCTCCACATAATAGCCTCCTCGGCGCTGAGCTGGTTGCCGGCAGCTGAGGCGGGATCTGAATGTGGACCACCCATGGCCTAAATGCTCCGACTTGGCTGATCGCTCCGTGCCTGAGCAGTTGCAAGACAAGGGCAAATAGAATGACATCTAAAATTAAAAAAAATCCGACATGGCCCTGGGTATCTTGGCATCGTGGAACATGCCGGCTGTAGATCCCTTTGCGCAGCATTTGGCCCTTACATGCGATTGTTATGTCTACAAGATCATTGTTGACCGACGCTCGGATGCTATTTTCGGCTGGAAATTGGGAGACAGGACGATGGGCCTCAATCCTGCGTTCATCTCGAGATTCGAGTCAGTGTTGCCGGGGCGCTACGGCACCTATCGAGAAAGCTGTACCTGAATGGTCCGCGAGCCAGCCCCTTCGGCATTCGGAGTCCCACCGACACGGCTCACCAATGGCAGAGTGGATCCGTCGGCCATGACGTCTGAATGTCGATCAACATGCTTCTGGAACAATTTGCAACTGCATCCTTTTCACGAGACCCTACATCATTGGCGATCCACAGACGCCACAGAGGACGGGAAAGACGGCAAGATAGAGCCCTATGGCACAATTCCGCCCGATATCTCCGTCAGCATCGAGACCTGGAGATATGGGAATGGACAACGAGTAAACGCGAGAGTGAAAATATAAAACTGTCCTTGATCGCCACAGAATCAAGCCGTATCCCATCTCATCACCAAAAGGTAGTCGGATAATCAGAGCAAAGCACCTAGAATCATCGCATCTTTGCTACATTTTGACCACAACTTCGCTGCCACATACTCGACCGACACCACAAAATATATCCTACCACCACCTAGACCATCACAGCACAACTAAGGAAAGACTTCACATTACCTACCACCTCTGCCGCATTTTCATCTCAACACACCCTCACCTCCTCCCTATCAATATCCTATAAACATGGGCCCCTCCTCTGAAGCAAACTCTCCCGCTTTTGGACAGCGCTTGATGGTCAGCGTTATCGACGAAATTGCCCACACGGAGCCCTCGAAGCCCTTTGTTTTCGTGCCCAAGTCGAGCAACCCCAGTGACGGCTGGAAGCCCATCACTTTTGGAGAAATTTCGCACGCCGTCAACTTTGTTGCCTGGAAAATCACCAAGGAGCATGGCACTGCTTCCAGCGACCGATTTCCTACGATTGCATACATTGGGCCCAATGATGTCCGCTACTTAGTAATTCTGCTGGCATGCATCAAGGCTCGGTTCCAAGCCCTATTCGTATCGCCACGAAACAACAGCCGTGCCCAAGAATCTCTGCTGGAGGCTACCAACTGCAGCATCGTCTGGCACGCCGATAACTTTGCAGACGTCGTCCAGTCATGGAACTTGAAGCGCAAAGTGCACACCGTCGCCATTCCGTCTATGGAAGCTTGGCTCGACCCATCAACGCGAGAATTTCCTTACCACAAGACATTTGAAGAAGGCAGATGGGAGCCGGCCATGGTCCTTCACACTAGCGGATCAACTGGCGTACCCAAGCCTATTGTTGTCAAGCAGGGCAGTCTTGCGAACGGCGACGCCATGCGCCAAATCTCAGAATGCCAGGGCGCCAAGTTCTGGTGCCAAGCATGGTCCGAGAGAAGCAACCGATTTTTCATCCCCATGCCGCTGTTCCACGCCGCGGGCTGCTGCATTACTCTAATTTTGGCGGTGTACTATCAGCTTCCAGTTGCGCTCGGCATTCCTGAACGGCCTCTCAATTCAGACCTGGTTATCGACTGCCTGCGTTACGCCGAAGCAGATGCTGCACTGCTACCTCCCACTATCGTGGAAGATCTTTCCGCCACCAGTGATGGGATCGCGGCCTTGAAAAACCTGAGCTTTGTCGCATTTGCAGGAGGTAAGCCTGGTAGAACGTGAACATATTAATAATCATACTGATCTTCATAGGGAACCTCAATTCACACGCAGGAGACCTCCTTGCTGACAATGGCGTTTTGCTTTGCAACACAATCTCATCAACCGAGTAAGTATTGATGTTCCCCAATGACTGGCGAGCACCACTGACCTCTATATTAGATTTATTCCCTACCCCATCCATTTCCAAACAGACCCAAAGTTATGGCAGTACTTCATTATAAACAGCGAGGTCATGGGCAGCGACTGGCGTTCTCACAACGACGGTACATACGAACTAGTAGTTCAACGTAAAAGCCGAGACCCTGGGTATCAAAGCATTTTCTACACTTTCCCCGACTTGGATGAGTGGTCTACCAAGGACTTGTATGTCCCACACCCGACCCTTCCTGACCACTGGGCCTACCGAGGCAGAGCCGACAACATTATCGTCTTCTCCACCGGCGAGAAGCTGAACCCTGTCAGCATTGAGGACATGGTTATGAGCCACGAGAAAATCCAGGGGGCCACAGTGGTGGGCCAAGAGAGATTCCAACCTGGTATTATTCTGGAGCCGACGGAGCCCTGCGACGAGGAGGCCGCCGAAGCTCTGATTGACTCGGTATGGCCTGTTATTGAAAAGGCCAATGCAGAGACTGTGGCCCACGGCCATATTGTTCGTGGCCTCGTCATGGTTACCAAGCCCAACAAGCCTTTCCTGCGGGCTGCTAAGGGAACAATCCTCAGGGCTGCCACGGTCAAGTTGTACAAGGATGAGATTGATGCCCTATACGAGAATTACGGATCTCAAAGCCCAACTGAGGTGGTGAAGCTGGATTTGGAGGACGAGGCAGCGCTGACACAAAGCATCATCGGCCTCTTCACTGACAAAATTGGCCTTTCCAACCTAAAGCCTTCGTCTGACTTTTTCAGTGCTGGCCTTGACTCCTTGCAAGTGTCTACTGCTGCCAATCTGCTTCGCGCCAGTATTGAAGCTCTTGGTCACAAGGTCTCTCCCGACGCGGTTTCGCCACGAGTGGTGTACAGAAACCCCACGCCAAAGCTGTTGGCAAACTATCTGTTATCGGTCATCAACCAGGGTCGCGACGGCAAACCAGTCGAGACTGACGACGAACGTCAAATCCGAGCGATGAAGGATCTCCTTTCCAAGTACACGAAGGACCTTCCCGTTGCAAACCCAAACAAGAGGCAGCCATTGAGCGACGACCTGACCGTTCTGATCACCGGAACTACTGGCTCCCTTGGCGCCTACATGCTCGATCAGCTATGCCGACTTTCCAACGTGACCAAGGTGGTTGCCTTGAACAGAGGCAGAGATGGAGGTAGATCACGCCAGCCAGCCATCAGTGAGGCCCGAGGTCTCGGGACCAACTTTGCCAAGGTCGAATTCCTCGGTGTTGATGTATCACTCCCCGACCTTGGCCTGGGATACCAAAAGTATCACGAGCTACTCGCTACAGCTGACCGTATTATTCACAACGCATGGCCTGTCAACTTCAACATCAGCGTTGCCTCCTTTGAGCCCTCTATCCGCGGGGTGCGAAACCTGGTCAACTTCTCAGCCGCTGCAGCAAAGCCAGTGCCGATTGTTTTCATCTCTAGCGTCAGTACTGTCAAGGATTGGGAAGAGGGCAAGAAGGTCCCTGAAGTCTCATTGGAGGATCTGGAACTACCGTACATGGGCTATGGTCGATCCAAACTCCTAGGAAGTCTTATCCTGGATGCTGCGGCAAAGGAGTCTGGCTTGCCCACGGCCTCTGTCCGAGTTGGCCAGGTCGCAGGCCCCAAGGGCGAAAAGGGTGCCTGGAACCGCCAGGAATGGCTGCCAACCATTATTGCTAGCTCTCTATTTTTGGGAGTTCTGCCAAACACTCTTGGCCCTTACAACGTTGTCGATTGGGTGCCAGTGGAGGATGTGGCTGGCATTATTCTTGACGCAGCCGGAATCACGGTCAAGGTGCCCGCGTCTGAAGTTTCTGGCTACTTCCATGCGGTGAACCCAAGAACTACTGAGTGGCCTGAGCTAGCGGCTGCAGTCAAGGAGTACTACGGCGACAGAATCCAGAAGATTGTTTCGTTTGAAGAGTGGGTGGCGAAGCTGGAAGACAGCGCAAAGAATGCTGCGGATCTAGAGAAGAACCCGGGTATCAAGTTGATCGATACCTATTCTAGTATGCTTGCAGCCGAGAAGGCGAACATTAGCCATGTGTTCTTTGATGTCGAGCGAACAAGTGGTCGCAGCCCTACATCAAAGGGTCTTACTCAGATCACCCCGGACTTGATGACACACTGGTGCAAGCAATGGGAATTCTAAATGAGAATGGGTTGGTAGATAGACAGCTATTAAAAGTTTGTATAAGATAATGCTTGATATTTCCGTTCATCTTTCGATTTAGCACCTGAATATTACGGTACTACTGCCTTTGGACCTTTTTGTTGCTATCTTTAAATTGTAATATCAAGTCTACTATGAAAACCTGAAATATGGCATTTCTTCATTTTCTAAAGATCGGACTGCCAAGCTATGGTGATATAATTGCTGGACTACTCGGAGTTTGAATATTGTCCCGCTTATTGTCCCTTCCATGGTGGAGCTTGGCCAACCAGTAAAGAACAGTGCAACGCAATGGAGAGGTCATTTCCACCTGCCAAATCAAAAGCGCTTATCATGTTAGATAGCGGCTATCATCAATAAATCCCTGTCAGCTCTTTCGAGTTAGATTCCGCCAAGTGCATGCCGTTCCGATCGAAATCGGAACTTCCGTAGTGGGGGCAGCCACCCTTATGCATTGGTCAGACGGGATCCAACCCTCCATGATAGCATGATTTGGAAGACTCAAGCAAACATGGATGGGGAAGTAAGTGAATAAATATCTAATTCAATTTTTCGGGACGCCGTTACAGACTAGCCGACCGGACAGATCATTGCGATTCCGAACTAGCCCAAAGGCGAGCAACATGGCTGGTCAATCAGAGAAGCCCCAAAATGTCCGTCAAATGTTTGACTTGCAAGGCCGTAACTACATTGTTACAGGCGGCGCTCAAGGAATAGGCTTTGCCATCACCCGTGCCATCTGCGAGATGGGAGGCAATGTAGCCGTATTGGACATTCAGCAATCGCCCGTTGAGGAATTCTCTTCGCTCAGTAATCTGGGAACCAAGACATTTTACATACAGACAGATGTAACGAAGCAAGAGAGTCTAAAGAATAGCATCGAAAAGGCCATTCGCGAACTGGGGTCGATTGATGGCTGTGTTCCTTGTGCTGGCATTGCCATCGATAAGCCATTCTTTGACCAGACTTGGGAAGAATTTACCCGAATCCAGGAAATCAACGTGAGTCTTCATTCATGGCCCAGTAGATTCTAAATGAATTCAACTGAAATTTACTCTTCAAGGTTCGTGGTACCTTTTTTACAGCTCAACTTGTCGGCAAGCAAATTGTGCAACAAGCGACGCCTGGCAGCATGGTACTCATTGCTTCTCAATCAGCCCATATAGCGCTTCCCGGTTATCGCATGGCGGCATACAATGCCTCCAAAGGCGGCGTTTTGATGCTCTCAAAGGCATTGGCTGTTGAGCTTGCCCCGCTGAACATCCGCGTCAACACCGTCTCGCCGGGGTTTGTAGACTCCGACATGACGCGTTCTGTACGAGCTTCAAAGTCAAAGGCAGAAGGGGACCAGATGTGGTTAGCACCCCCGAATAAGCGTCTTAGTACGACGGATGACTTGGTTGGCGCTGTCGTCTACCTCTTAAGCGATGCTGCGAAGCATACAACAGCTACGGATATTGTTATCACGGGAGGGTTGCATGCTGGAACGATTGATGGTCTTATTTCCTACGACGGCTAAATCGGATTTGATTTTCAATATCCCTGTAAAGAATGATGTTCAGGCAGCAGTTGCAAAGTTGATGGCCGCATTCATTTCATATAAAGGACCTCAGCTAATACAAATGTGAGCCTGCCTTGGAGTGATTTGAACCGCATTCCAGAACATGAGTTTAATGTGTACACGAGCCTTGCCCATGATAAAGCTCTTTTTATCTCGTCTGCGCTGTTTTCCTTACCCCTCATTATATTTCATGAGCTATCTCTTCGCGAGTCACTGCGAAATGATCAACAGGGATTATGGTTCCACCCGCCCGAATGCGACCAAGTCGGTGAAAGCGCTAAAACGGCATCGAGCCCGGAGTGCCAGTCCCATCTCGGTATGGATCAGTTATGTCACTGCAAGGCCTATTGATACAGCGCGGTAGGCGGCCCATTTCCGTACGCTGCTGATTGGGGGCCACCTCGCGTCCCCGTAGAACAGCGTAGGATCGCGCCAAATGACACGATTCCAATGCACGCTGCTGCGGGGTGAAGGGGCAGGGCAAGGTACCCGCTCGCGATTTGCTCACCTCAGCAGCGAGGGAGTTAGCCGCATGCGATTGCCAGTGTGCTGGTAACGAAGCTCCAGTACGTAGATACGTCTTGGGGAATGGCCGAAGGAGTAGCTTTAAAAGGATAGACTGTGCCGAAGAACGGTCGCTGCCCTAATTTTCTACCACAAATTGTCCCTGTATCGTCGGTAGTTGCGTACTGGCCTCTGCTTTTGGCTTCCGTACCACTTTCAAACTGGAACCATGGAGTCATACGACGTAGTCATTGTTGGTGCTGGTAGGTTGATGTTGCTATATTTCACTCAAGTCCCACTACTGATCCACCATACCGAAAGGCTGGCATGGTTTGGCTGCTGCCAAGGCGTACGTGCAGCTTCACCCAGATGCAAAGCTGGCCATGTTTGAGTCGGCCGAGTCATGCGGCGGAACATGGTCGCAAAACCGCATATACCCAGGCCTCAAATCAAACAATATGCTGGGCACGTACGAGTTTCCGGACTATCCCATGACCGAGGACAGGTACGGCGTCAAGCCCTTGAGCCACATCCCCGGAACAGTGCTGCATCAATACTTGACGGATTTCGCCAAGCATTTCAAGTTTTTCCATCACATTCAATTCAACACCTCTGTTGATTTGGTAGAGCCAAACGGCTCTGGAGGGTGGCTACTTACTGTCACTTCTCCCACCGGCTCTCGGTCTGTCGAAACGAGCAAACTGATTCTGGCAACCGGCTTGACATCGACGCCAAATATGCCAGAGTATCAAAACTCCGAGAACTTCGGCGCCCCCATCTTCCATGCCAAGGACTATTGCAAACAGGCGTCGAGTCTTGGCCAGATTAAGAAAGCTGTCGTTATTGGTGGCGCAAAGTCAGCATACGATGTTGCTTACTCCATGGTGCAGAGCGGTGCCGAAGTCGATCTCGTTATCCGGCCAAACGGACATGGCCCCGTGTGGATTTCACCATCGTTTGTCACGCCTCTGAAGAAGCGCCTAGATCAAATACTTAACATTCGATGGATGTCCTGGTTCAGTCCATGCCCGTGGGGCGGCGAAGATGGTTTCCCCCTTGTGCGTCGATTACTACATGGCACCGCCATAGGTCGGTTTCTTGTGGACAGGTTCTGGGCTCTCCTTAGTGGGGATGTCCTGTCTGCGAATGACTACGATAGCCACCCAGAGTTGAAAAAGCTCAAGCCCTGGAATTCTGCTTTTTGGATTGGAAGTGGACTTAGCATCTTAAACTATGACTCTAGCTTATTTGACCTTGTGAGGCAGGGAAAGATCCATGTCCACATGGAGAATGTGGACCATTTGGAGCCTCAAAAAGTTGTTTTATGCTCGGGCAAGACTCTGGATGCGGATGTGTTGGTTTGTTGTACCGGTTGGAAGAAGGAGTCGTCCATCAAGTTTGCAAATCTAGGCGAAAAATCCCTTGAGCTACCTTACCCCGAACCCAAGCAAAAGGAGCTAAGTCAGCAAGCCGATGCTGAGGTCATATCTAGATTTCCGCGTCTAAAGAACCAGCCGAAGCTGCCTTTTGAGCCAAAAGAGGCGAACCCAGTCAGATACTATCGTTTCATAGTCCCGTCGACGATGGTTGACTCACGGAACCTCGCTTTTGCAGGAATGGTCTCCACCGTCAGCACTGCCTTCTGTGCAACCGTTCAAGGTCTCTGGATTGCTGCCTTTTTCGACGGGGCATTGGACCGCACGCCTGCTACCCAGAAGGAGATTATCAACGAAATTATGTTGCACTCACAGTGGGGTAAATGGCGTTATCCTTGTGGGTACGGCGCCAGTCTCCCTGACATGGTTTTCGAGGCTGTTCCCTACTCTAATTTGTTGATGAGAGATCTTGGGTTAAACGTTCATCGCAAAGCCAACTTGATATCCGAACTGACATCTCCGTACACACCCAAAGACTTCAAAGGATTGATTGAAGAATGGCAAGCGGGACATGGAGGAGGGCTCAACTAGGCCAGCGATAGGGTACTATGAACTAGTTGTTATTCAAGACACAGCACCTACAACAGTGACCTCGCCTGTATGTGGTTATCGGTAATGTGAATGAATAAGCTCGTTGCTACTCTTTCCGTCTTATAAAACTGCATCACTATCGTAGTCCTATAGCCGCGGGCGTTTGCGACACTAACCATGCCCCGTTCACTCCTCTGTCGAAGGGTGCAGGCCTACTGCCTTGTGTTTCATCGTCAGCCCTACCGGGCTACTGGGACATCAGACAAGCGCCAGCTCTACGCTGGCTCAAAGGCCTCCAATGGTACTCGTTTGAGACCAAAAGCAGAGAAGATAAAACAATATGGTACTAAGAAAAAGCAAATAGTTTGTGTACATCTCCAGTTTTCGATAATGAAGCCAGATGAGCTTTCCAGTATGGAACGAGTTGAGTTTCGGTTGTCCTATGACAAAGTTAAGCTATCTTACCTGACTGCGATTCATACATCATTAAATTCAGAAAACAGGTAGACAAACGTTGACTTTAGCCCATTGTTCGTTTGTCATTTTATCCATTAAAACCGCCCATTCCACCGACCTTGCGCCCTTGTCTAGTTGGCCACTGCTGTTCAGGTTACGTAGGTTACTTCACTTCAGGCAGTGTGTGGCATTCTTCTTTCACACATTGGCTTTTGGGCTGTGGTTTATGAATCATTGGACGTGTTATATGGAATTGTAACATACTAGGTAATTTACTACATCAAGTCCGCATCTACCACAAGAAGAAGCATGTACAGGACCCAATCATCACCGCCGGTTGGCTATTCTTGAGTAGATGTTTTTCCAGTTGACGATTTTTGACATATTTTATCGTTAGAAGAGTCCATTAGAACTAGCTCAACTTTGGCAATGCGGAGACTGTACAGGCTCAGATTCGGCGCTCACTGGTCGAATGATGTGCAATATTCTTTGCTCAACTGATTACACTCGGCCCCAAAATAGCAAATGATGACAACGATTCAATGCAAAGATCAATCAACGATCGCCTTGCTTTAGACTAATGTCTGACTTCGTGGTGTCATCTTTATTGCACCACAGAAAATCGCGCCCGTGCCCGCGCCGCGATTTGGTATCTTGTTTGAAGAAGCAATTCTTCAGTTTCCTTAGAAGGATTAACAGAGGGCTTGTGCCGAGGCACTGGGTATGAAGGTGTAATTGTGTTCAGCACGAGTGGCTGACTCCGCAATCTAATTCGCCCCCCTATGCTGTACTTGTCATTAGTTCCCGTATTTTCCAACCAGTTGGAACCCTTCATCGACGATTTCACTGCAGAGTCCGAGTGACGCATTTGAATTTCTAACTCAACCCGAGGAAGCCGGTTGACTCTGTGTGACGTTTTATCGGCTGCTGGCCATAACCGGCTTTCGCTGTGGATACTGCTACTGGTGGCTGGAGGCGATCTTTACAGGGGCCAGCCAGGCTTTAACAGCCACGGCCCCTTAGAAATCGATATTTAAACCCTAAGGCTTAGAGATTGAAATTAGACATGTACTGAAGATCACATCCACAAGAGACGAGTGGTAGGCCAGACTCAGAAAACTGCGGCTTACATTGACTGTCTCGAATGAGTCATTGTTCAACTTGTCAAACGAGCTGTCGAAATACCTCCAAGTGTATTGCTACCGAACAGAAGGGAAGAGGTCGAACAAGGTGGGTTTCTAACCCACGAGCCTTATATCAGCAACTCTTCCCCCATAAAATCCTTTTCACTCCATGCAACCTCAAAGAGCGCTACCTGCTAAGACATTTCGCGTCACCACCAGAGTCACCTGCGACCGTGATCGTCCCATAGCGGGACGCGTCCCGTGTCTTAGCTATTCAGTGTATTGGCCTGGATTATGTGCTGTAATGTCTCGCCAATGATGATTCACTTCCTTGCCTGAATTTGGCTACGAGGCAAAGTATTGGGCCTAGTATGAATCACTCCTGATCACACGGGTATCGAAATTATCTCATGCGACATATACGTACTGCCCGTGTTTAGCTACGCACCGTAATGCTGTCTCATGATAATTTGGGGCATCGAAGTACGCCGATCAATGCCCTAAATTGGCGCTTTTTGAGACCTGAAGAATGAAAATCGGTTCGAGGTTGCTCGTATGAAATCTTGGG